>PVIU01009132.1:0-78356 GCA_004026605.1 Ondatra zibethicus
CCCCTCAGGCCCCAGTCATCCCCTCAGGCCCCAGTCATCCCCTCAGGCCCCAGTCATCCCCTTCAGATCCTTGTCATCCTCTTTAATCCTGACCTATGTTCTGACGACAGATCTGAGCCCTCCCTCCGGGTTTGTTCCTTCCAAATCTGTCACTTACATTTATTTCCTTGACTTCCAGTCAAGGTCTTTTGAATATTGTCTCCTTCCTGAGTCAAGCTCTTTGTAAACTATATGTGACTGGCCAGTGCCATCTTGTCTGGTATTTTAGAAGCTCTGAAATGATTAATCATTCCTCAAGGCCATTTCAGCCTTCGATTCTATTCATTAATGCTTGATATCTACAGAAACAATGGCAATCTTTGCAGTCATAGAGCCTGGCTCCTCCTGGAACCACGGGTTGTTTACGGCACCTGAGCTGGAAACCACAAACAGAGCCATCATTTTAGGATAACACATTGCCCTTCTGAGGGATGTTCATGACCTTTCTCGGTGCACCATGAAACTCTGTCCAGCTTCTCTCTTTTAGACATCTTCCTCCAAAACTATTGGCCCTACCTCCTCTGCTGACTAATCTAAAAATCGTGGTGGAGACAGACTCAGTCTGAGAGCATGGGAGTAGTGGCAGCTTAAGGCTGCTAAGACTGATGGACTCGTTCTGTGATATGCATCGTAAGAACCAGACCTGTGCACCACGTGACAGCTACATTGGCTTGACTTGTTCAGTTTTTGCACAAGACATTACCACAAAGGAATCAGTATTTTATTGTGCCTGTGCAGAAGGGAGCAAGGCACAGAGAGGTAGAGTAACTCTTCAAAGGTCACACAGTGATCCAGAACAAGGGTAGCTCAAGCCTGTCCACCCTTTCTCCTTTGTTTATGTTTATCTTTTTTCTTCGCTTATTTGTAATGATTGTCTCAACATTGCTGACATAAATATTATTCTATTAACACACAAGAAACTGAGCATCAAGTGGCATTCTAATAACCATCTTCCCATGGACAGCAGTTTGGGATGTAATTCTTCCTCACTTTCCTTCTTTCTAATTTTAAATTGGTTTTACTTTGAGACAGTCTCTCTTCTTATATAGGTCAGACTGCTCTGGACCTCACTAGGTAGCCTGAGGTACCCTTGAACTCAGAGCAATCCTCCTGCCTCAGTCTACCAAGCATTGGCATGTATCAACCCATTTGGCTTTGAAACCCACATTCTTCCCATTGCAAGGCTTAAAAGCTGTCAGAAACACTTGTACATTCCTCGGGAAGTTTGGCCACGCTTAACAGCAGCTTCTAAGGTCATATAGCTGGAGAGTGGGTAGGGGATGATGCATGGACTCAGGGTTAAGCAGCACTGACTATCTGTATTCTGGTTATCCCTTCCCTATTCTCCTTCCCTACATATGATTCTCATGAACTGAAGGAAGAGCCTCTGGGGCTAGGATCTGTAATGCCAAGCTTACCCTTTAAGATGGCAGAAGCCTGCAACCACAGGGGGCAGCACCACACAGAGAGAATGCAACTGCATGGGTTAGTCATCTGCTCTGATTTAATTCTAGTTTAATTCTCGGTTATGGAAAAAATCTGACTGGTTATTTATGGTGCTGAGAGAAAGTTTCCTTTAAATAAATCGATTAAAATTAGAAAAAGCAGAACATGCTAAATATGTAAAACACAGGTGGTATCAACATATGGCTGTGTAATGAAAGTGATTTCATGGCCACTTAGAAATGATGGTGTTAATTGGCTTAGGGCAGCAAATATATGTTCGGGATTTTTGTGTCTTTGATACTAACAACTTCATAGACAACAAAAACAAAATTCCAACCTTTTTATTTATGTCCACAAATGCAGGGCAGGAACTGCCTGGTACCAATCAGGGCATTGAAATCTAGGGTTCAGTCTTTGGGATGTGTCTTGCATTCCTGTGGGCATGTTTTCATAGAAGCAGTCCTGCAAAACAAGCGTTTGGAATTACTCTTTTAACTTGGGTTGTAGTCGTGCATGCATCTGCTGCCTCTTCCTCCTGACTACCATGAGTAGAGAATTGGACCACCACTCTCCTTGGTTGAGGACCTGCCAAGAGGCATCATTTATGACTCTGACATAGAATGTCACTTTTATTTTTCTTGCAAGTTGTTGCTATAGCTGACTACATAAAAACACATGGATGTACAGAACCAAAAACCAGTGCGACACCAAGTGGACAGTCATGGACCACTCTGTGACAAAATACAAGTGCCACGGCCCTGGCATGGCTGGGGTTCTTAGGAACATTGTTGTCAGGAACAGAAACCAGAGGCCAGTGTTCTGCTTCCTTCTCAGGCTGGGACCATCCATGCTGGTTTCATGAATTCACTCAATGGACACTTAAATATCTACCGTGCATTAGGATTTGACTAAGCTTGATGCAGATAATATATATGGAATTAAATATGCCAATCCCAGCTCTTGTGAGTCAGGTAGACTTATGGGAGAAAGGATAATCCTTCTGTGTTTACAAAAGCTTATTTTAATTTAATTTAAAATTTGAGCAATTTCAGCTTTCTTAAATTGTTTCCTTTTGTCCTCTTCCTTGGAGAGATTGTGAATTGAAATGTAATCATATTTCAAGTGTACTATTATTAACTTGATATTTATGTCAATTCATGTAGTGTGCCTTCATATGTACTCTAGAAACTTAGGTTACAAAAGGCCAAAGTCAAGTCCCTGGGAACTGGTGATGTCAAAGGTTCAAAGGTAAGGAGTAAATCACATTCCAGGAACATGGGTGGAGAGATGAACCTCAATCCATCCACCCAGACACAGATACCAGTTGTGAAATCCGAGCCTCAGTGTTCCAAGGACAGAGGACACTGAATGACAATGTGGTGTTAGCAGAGACTGCTTGTTCATTTTCCGGCTGCCCAGACCTGAAATAATCACACAGGAACTGTATTAATTAAAATACTGCTTGGCCAATGACTCTAGCTGATTTCTAGCTAGCTCTTATATCTTAAATTAACTAAGTTCTATTATTCTGTGTATTGCCACAAGGTTGTGGCTTACCAGGTAAAGCTACTGTGTCTGTCTCCTTCAGTAGCTACAAGGCATTTATTTGACTCCGCCTTCTTTCTCTCTATTTCCCTGTTCAGATTTCCCACCTGGTTTTACTCTGTTAAGCCCTTGGCTGAAAGCAACATTTTTATTAACCAATGGTAATAAAGCATATTTACAGCATACGGAGGGGAACCCCACATCAATGTGGGGTTGTTGTGTCCTATTATGTGACTCCAGCTACCACTGTGAATGTTGATTTGAATTCTTATCTTTATGAAACTTCTGTAAATTTCAAAGCAAAGGGAATTTGAACACGGTGAATTACTAAATCTCAGAGCACAGTCTGCTTCTCAGCACTGAACACAGGCACAAGCTTCATTGACTTAAGGTGTTAAGAAACTGGGGGTCATGGTTAAGAGCATTTGCTACTCATACAGATAATTTCAGTTTGGTTCTCAGTTCCCACAAGGGATGGCTGTAACTCCAGTTCTTGGGGATTTGGGACACACACACACACACACACACACACACACACACACTAAATAAATGAATAAAAGCCTTAAGCTTAAAAGAAAAGATTAACAGGCACAAAGTGAAATAAATATCTTCATATAATATGTTTTTATTTCACAGAGATTTGAATTAAACCTTAAAAAACTAATCAGACACTTTTTTTCCTTTCCTCTTTCTGGGCCAGACCCAATCCTAATTCTTAAACACTGCAGTGTCAAGACATAGAGAGAATTTACTTTCCTGGACTTGTTAGGAACAAGCTAAATTAAGACGGCTCTCCTCAGCTGCAGACAGATTGTGTTCACCTAATAACTCCAGTGAGGCTTTCTCTTCAAGGTGAAAGTGTCGTTTCGGTTCAAATAACAAACGTATTTTCCAAGGCGTGCTCTTAATATATTTCACTTGAGGCAGAGTTGCTAAATAATGGCCCTGCTATGAAAACAAATCAGCCTGTAATATATATTTTATCTCATCTTTTTTTTCCCAGTCCCTGAAGATTTTGGCAAAAGAGTTTTGACATGACCCACTACATTAGAGGAAATTTGGGCTTCATTATGATTGTATAGGTTGGATTTTGATTTTTTCTTATTGCTTAATATTACTTTAAAAACCATATTCTGGTGGCCATTCTATACCCTTAATGAATCCTAGGCAGTCACCCAAAGGTTTGATTGGTACTTTTGGAGGGGGACGTTGGTAGAGCCTTGCCCTTGTGGGAAGTATCACAGCAAGCAACAGAGCTCTGCCCAATCTGCCCAGTCTGCCTTTGTTTACTTCCATTACCCCTACAGATTAAACCAGGGTGGCCAGCTTCTTTGGCACATTCCTGGGTCTGGGTCAGATCTAGGACTTAACACACTGACAACAAAGTAAGCCGAAAAATAGTATTCTGTTGTCATCTTCTGTTTCATCCCAATCTCTGTCTAGCTATTTTAACTATACAATTAACTAACCCCTGGGCATGTCCGTTACCCTCCGTATGCATTCATATCTATCGTTTCTCCTGGAGGCCCAAAATCTGCAACATAGGTCAGAAAAAAAAACTGTAAGATGTTAATGGGTCATGGCGGCTCACTCTTCATAGAAATTACACCGAAATCAGTCAAGATGTGCTGCAAAAGTCAAAAGACCCATACATAGACATACAGAGTATAGAAGAGGACAGAGGGTAACACAGAGACACACAGAGGAGAGAGACACACAAATAGAGATAGGCGCACACAGACACACACACACACAAAGAGAGAGAGAGAGAGAGAGACTGGATGTTCACAAAACAGTGGACCAGCTCTGTCACTCTTGCAAGGAAAAAAAATATTTAATCCCATTCGTAATCAAAGAAATACACACTAGGCTGTTGAGATGTGATTTATCAAGTTGACAGTATGCTTTATTTTGTTTTAACATGGAGTTTGGGGAAAGTGAAGAGAAACATATAGACCGGCAAAAATAATTTCAGAGTTTCATTTCAGCATCTTGTTTCAAAAGCACTGATAAATGAATTGTCTCCTTTTATCGTAATTCCACATCTGAACATCAAGACTAGTATTTACTTTGGGAAAGAGGTAAATGCAATTTATCAGGGCCAGGGCCACAGGGCAACCTTTTTTGTCCCTACAATGTGCAAAATTTTGACCAGAGAGAGTGTGAGGGGAAGGATGCTAGACATGGGGATCATTCATTACACTGCATCCTCAAGACTCTTGAGTGCTAAGAAACAATACATAAAGAGTTGAAAGACTTTAATACAAACACCCTGTCAAGCAAGCAGAGACTGTAGCCTGAAGAAACAGAAATGAACATGTACAAAATATAGCAACAAGAATATTAATCATAGAACTGGTTTGGTTTGGAAAAATAAACTACAAACAACCTAAAAGCATAGCTGGTTGAGAAAAAGGAGAATATTATCTTCCCCTGTGATGATCTGTCCATCCACAAGGGTGGCAGCCCGTGATATCATTTGTGTTCTATTAGAACTTTACTTGATCCTCCTATCCTGGCCTTTATTATTTTCCTATCCTAATTCTTTGGGAGATTTCTGTGGCTAAGAGGACTTGCTGTGAAAGTAAGAGGATGTGAGTCCAAATCCCTAGCACATGCATAAAAGCAGAACATGCCTATGCCAGGGTGGGATACAGTGAACACAAGATGCTCCTGGGAGCTCCCTGAACAGCCAGCCTAGCTAAGACAGCAAATGGTGATCAGAAAGAGACACTGAAACTCCCCCCAAAAAAGGAGGAACAATAATATAATAATATCTGAAAATGACACTTGCAGAGCCCTTTGCCTTACGTGCCCCGCCCACACATACATAATACATAAATACGCATACACAACTGTTCTGGCGGAAGCTCCGCCCCAACCCGCATCGCTCTCCAAGCCCTGCTGCATCTCAGAAAGCCCGCCAAAGGATGACCCCTCCCCAAGAGATGCTCAAGACTACTCCCCAGAAAACAGACATGTGGTTTTTCGGTCTCTCTTCCCTGTCTCCTCTCTTGGCGGCGGGGGGGGGGGGTGTCAGGAGCTTTGGACCCATTAAACCTGGGCTTTTTCTAATTCAGTTTGATTTGGTCTGATTTGGATTGCTGTGTCAGTGGAGAGGCTTATGGGGTGCAGAAACTTTTCAGCAACAAAAACAAATAAGTAAATAGAAAGTGGTATAAGAGTGTGACAAAATGCTGGGGTTAGCATGGCAGCATAGACGTACGAGGTGTGCAAATTTTCCTGATCCTGTGATTGACAGGCTTCCATAAATAAGTCTACAGTCAAGCACAATCTGGTTTGGTCTTTTAGCCATCAAAATCCTGTCGGTGTGAGCTAAAGACGTCCATAGACCCTTCCTACCCACTGAGATGGTCCTCTGACTCCTCATTCCTCCTCTGACTGCTGCTGTCTAACAACAGAGGAGACAAATGACCAAGCGTGTAAGTCGTGCCTGCCGAGAAGGTCACACTAACAGAGTCAGCGGCTGCCTGGAGAAGCATGTTTGAAGGATTTAAAGCCTCATCCCCATGTCCAGGATTGTAAACTAGAAAATGATAACAGAGGGTTGTCAAGAAATAAAAACAGAGCTAGCTGACGGTTTCTGGGATGCTAGCGGGGTGGTGTGCTCAAAGGCCCAGATCTAGGAACTACAGAAGTGTGTGGAAACCCCTCACCCAAGTACTGCCTACCTGCAGCCATGTGATGAGAGCTGTGACCAGACACCAGCAAGGATGTCCACATAAAGAGTCTCAGGGGAAGTGAGAGGAGCCGCAGGCTGCTGTGGGTGTCTGAGCACCATGCACGGTAGGGGCGCTGCAGAAGCCGCCCTCCCTGTGTGTGGGGGAGGTGAGTGGAATCTGGAGAAGCTGCCAGCACCCTGTAAACTGAGCTCAGAGCCAGGCAGGCATCTACTGGGAAGGAGGTGTGCAGGGGAGCTAAGTGCCCTCTCAGACGTGCTTGTCTCTCTAGTGCCCTCTCCTGGCAAGGCTCAGCATTGGGCCCGCTCACACTGGGAAACCCTTCAAAGGGCCCAGATGCATTTTCTCAAGCAGGTGACAGAGGCTGAATTTGAGGACGAGAGGAAATACACCAATCAATAGCACATTCTTGAAACCACTTAATGTTCTCTAAAGATCTGAGAACTATCTCAGTGAATACGGAGAAAAGCATTCTAAACAAAATATACAGGGGTGTGTGTGTATAATTATAAACCTATTATATAAAACATACACACTCATTATGGATGCATTAGCACTTTGTTTAATAGAAAACAGAAAAATTATTAATTAAGATCAAAGGTGATTGCGGATTTGATAATCATTTTGAATACAGCACAGAAAAATGTCTAAGGACTGGGAATCTCTAAAGTAATTATACAGGATAAAATGCAATGAGTTGTATCTGAGATTTCCCATTTGTGTTCATAATAATTACTGTTGAGATAAGGGAGCATTCGGTGAAGCAAAGCCATGGAGATTTTAGTGCCTGGAAGTGGTCTGGAGATTGGAGTGTGGAGTCAAGACTCACCCTAAGGACAGTAATCAGGTTGCAGAGTGTCTGTCCAGCACAGATAAGTTTCTTCAGTCTCCTTTTGCAGCAGTGGGGTGTGTTACTGTTGGAGAAAGGGGTCTCTCTTGGGGACATAGAATCCAAATAAAGGAGTAGATAAGTCAGGATTCTCAAAGGAACAAAACAATGGAAGTGTGTGTGTGTGTGTGTGTGTGTGTGTGTGTGTGTGTGTGTGTGTGTGTTATAAATAGGCACACACTAAGGCTGCGGCCCATGTAACCGAATAATGAATAATGAATGCCTCCCTACAGAAAGGCCAAGGCCATTGTTCAGTTGTCCTCACACCCGAGACTGGGTCATCAGTCCCAATCTAATGCTTGAGTCCCAGGGAAATCCTGGAAATGTGCTGTCTTCAGCCTATTCTGTAATCCTGAAGAAGTATGTTCTAACACCAGTAAAGGAATGGCTTAGCAGCAGGATAGATGAACTTGCCAGCAAGAGTGAGGGCAAGCAGGCAAAAAGCAAAAGTTCCCTCCTCCCATGTCCTTTTATGTGAGTTGCCACCAGAAAATGAAGCCCAGATTCAGGGCATATCTTCAAATAACCCAGACTTAAGGTGGATCTTCTCACTTCAAATGATCCAAGCAAGAAAATCCTTCATAGGCGTGCCTAGCCCTTGGGTTTTGGTTGATTCCAGATCTGAATCCAAACCATCTGAAACCAAACAAGATTAGCCATCACTGGTGGCATCACCCATGTTTGGATGGAGATTTCAAGCTGCATACTTCGCAGGCTTCTCTGGATTTACTGCCACCCTAGGCATTAACTGAACAAAAGACTCCTTTGTGTAATAGTGGTCACTTGAGTTAGACATCAATATATTATTAAATCCCGCTCCTACTTCTTTTGGAAGAAGAGGAAATCAATAAACAGTTCATCCTGAATGAGAGACTCGTATAGGCCATCATAAAGAGAACCTACCACGACAAGAGACGACTGGTACTTGGGACTCCAGAATGTGTGCCTCCCCATCTGTTTGAAGCCCTCCACGATGCTTACTAAGAGGAAATCTGTGTTCCCGGGGCTTCCATTTAATCATACATTAAGCAGGAATCCTCAAGTCAATGGCAGCTTTGGGGTGATGGATGGATCACCCAGGGATGTGTCAGACGCTCTGCAAATTAACATATCATGTGCCTTCCAGACACAAATCACTGGAATGACTGCTTCCTCAAGCGTGGCCCATCTGTGGAAGGTTTCTGCGAGAATAAGGACAATTATCTTTTCTTATTGTGTAAACACATATTCATTTCAACACTGTTGCAATTTGCTTTCTGTTGCTGGGATAGAAACACGCTAACCAAAGGCAACTTGGGAGGGAAGGGAATATCTGGCTTACATTTCAGACGACAGGGTATCTATAAGGGAAATCAAGACAAGAATTGGATGAAGCCCTGGAAGAAAGACATAATGCCACACTAGCATACAATGAAAGACACTATTCAACAGTATCAATAAACCGTAGGGAATAGGTCCATCTCTGTCTTCAGGCACACTTGATTGGCATCTGCTTGATCAAGATCCAAGATGTCTTTCCCAGAGGACATAGAGTTCCCTGAAAACTTCTTGTCAAGCATCTATTTATTAACATGAAACAAATACGCCACAAGAAATATCAAAAGGTAACCATCCCTGCCAGCTTGCAGTCCATCTGCAACCGGAGTCCCAACATTGGACTTCAAGTAACTTATTTCTATTTGCATTCATTGTGTCTCTGTGTGTGTTTCTCTGTGTGTGTGCGTGTGTTCATGTGTGCATGCATGCACATCCATGCAAATCACACTACCTGTTGAAGTTGAAGACAACTTTCAGGAGTCAGTTCCATCCTTCTGTCATGAGAGTCCCAGAGGTCAGACGTAAGTCTCCAGGCTCAGCAGCAAATTTACCTTTACCCACTGAGCCATCTCACCAACGCTTAATTCTTTTTCACATGTGTTTACTCATTTTGTGTAACTTTTTAATCCAAGGAAATCGCACACCCGTGACTCAGATGTTTTTCCCCACTCCAATCAGAAAGTCCCGCCCTGCCCACTACGGACAAGTCAGAGGTTAGCTCAGAGAAAAGCTGAGGTACGTGATGGAATGGGGAGAAGATGAGAGAGCCAACATCTCTAGCTGTCTTCTGGAATTCATGTGCTCAGAGCCATCTTTCTTAACTTCATCTTTCTTAACTTCATCTCACATCATCTTTCTTAACTTCAGGGACACAAAACACATTTCCTTTGTTGTCATTAGCTAAACTTTGTACAACAAAATAATTGTGCCTTCCTCTTTCCTTTTGGGACTGGATATTAATTATCCAGATGCTTTGGATGTTTAGCAGGTCCGGTAGGAGTTGACTCAGTCTTGTCGGACCCCTACACTGGAGAGAGACAATGGCTATTGGTTCCAGGCTCTATCATATGTCATCCTGTGACAGTCAAGGCACTGTCTGATTTGAGCCATCATTTCTTCTAAGACTAAACTCTCAAAGAATGTTCTGATAACTTGAAACCCTGTCTTTCCAGTTTTCCCAGGCTTGGGGGTT
The DNA here is from genome assembly GCA_004026605.1 of Ondatra zibethicus. Classification (NCBI taxonomy): domain Eukaryota; kingdom Metazoa; phylum Chordata; class Mammalia; order Rodentia; family Cricetidae; genus Ondatra; species Ondatra zibethicus. The sequence continues at coordinate 10,130 of PVIU01009132.1, forward strand.
AGTTAATGTTGGAAATAGGGTAAACCTTCTATTGGTTTTCCAAACCAAAACCTTTTACAGGAGGATTCCCATTGCTTTGTCTATTTGTTTTCAGTATGCCAAAGCCCGTTTTATTCTAGTTATGGACGACTCATACCTCATGAAGCATCCCTCACTCCTCAGTGAGAATCCTTGCCCCATCCACCCACCCATTAACGTAGGGACTGGGCTGGCAAACAGAGCTAAGCCAAAGATCTCTCTCTAGGGATCTTTAAACTTAAAGTAATAAAAAACATATTCTCTCCTTGTATTCCAAAGAAATACACATACACGCATGTATGCACATGAGCACACATGCACCACACACGCACATACACACACACTTCTGCCTGTGTTCATTGGAAAGCGGGTTAAAATGACCTTGCCATTTCTTACTAAAAAGCTGTACCAATTTGCTTTTCCTTCCAGGTCATACCCTGGGGTTGCACAATGAAGCCAAATGTTCAGCCCCCCGAGGGGAGTAAAGACTGAGAAGAATGAAGAAAGGTTGGTGCCACACATCTATACTTCCTGGGCAGGAGGGATGTGCTCAAGCAAATTGATTTTCGTTTACACATTCCCACACTGGAGCAAACATCGAATGCATTTCCTCCATCTTTCTACTCCATCCCTGTCCTCGTCCTCATTGCATTCCTATCTTTGTAGTTAAATATCAGAACTATGGGCCCATTAGGCCCAACTGCCTGCTATAACTCTATTAGGGATTCATGTTTTATTCAGCCTAGAAATCTTGGCATATTGATTTAACTTTAAGTAGTGCATTATTTGATTAGACAAGATGTTTACTTTTTCTTGGTCACGGAAATCCTATAGATTGGTGCAAATCTCTGATTCTTCAGTGAACTGGTGAATAAGGCAGAACTGACTCAACCTGAAGGGTGCCATCTTCATCTGGGGAGGGACTTCCAAACCAAACCATCAAAAGCGACTGTCCCGGGAGGGAATAAGTCTGCTGTGCTCCTATGAGCCTTTTCTAGAGAAGAAGATTCTCGTGGTTGTGTTTTCATTGACAACGACACACAGGAACCACAGTCTACCAGATTTCCCCGTAAAACTATGGTTGAGGGCTGGAAAGATGGCTCGGAGGTTAAAAGCACTGGCTGCTCTTGCAGAGGACTTAAGTTCAGTTCTCAGCTCCAACATGGAGACTCACAACCATCTGTAGCTCCAGTTCCAGGGAATCAAATGCCCTCTTATTACCTCCTCTGTCACCAGGGACACACATGGTACACAGATATGCAAGTAGGCAAAACGTCCATACATAACTTTTTTAAAATTAAGTATTAATTAAATTACCACATTAAGTACAGTTTTAGCCAGCATCTCCATCTCCAGTTTAATTGGAAGGAAAAGGAGAGGGGCGGTTTGGTGCGTAAAGCATTTGCCATGCAAGAGTGAGGATGTAAGTTCAAATTCCTTGACCAGATGCAGAAACATACCTCTGGAAAGCCCATGCTCCTATGCCAAATGGAACAAGGAAACAAGAGAATCCCCGTGAGTGTACAGAGCAAATGACCTAGTTTACGCAGGTGTGAAAAACAGACCCTGACTCAAGCAGGTGAAGACTGACAGCTGAGGTCACCCTCTGACTTCCACAGGTACACTGTGGCAAGTACATGCTCACATACACACCTGGTTTTAAAAAAAAATCTGAGGGCTGAGGGCATAGCACAGTAGAGTATTTGCCTGGAATTCATGCTCACAAAATCCTCCATCTCATGAGCAATGCATAAAACAGGTGTATCGGTACCCATTTCTAATGCCAGGATCAGAAAAACGTAAACAGACAAACCAGAAGTCCGTTGGGTATATAGGAATTTTGAGGCAAATCTGGAATACATGAGACCCTGCCACAATAGATGATAGATAGATAGATAGATAGATAGATAGATAGATAGATAGATAGATAGATAGATAGATAGATAGAGGCTCACTATCTTTCATAAATTTTGTTGGATATGGGTGACTTGAAACACAAACCCAACAGAACACACATCCTGGCAAAAGGTCAACTCAAACTCAAGACCCACTTCCCCTGGGAGATAAAAACCCTCAGAGCCGTTTACCTCATTGTCCATAAACTCGAGATGATGTCATCTGACACAAAACGTTTAAGAGGGATGAGGGAGAAAACCTAAAGAAAAGAAGGGATGGAGGGGAAACTGTTGGAAATGAGGTCAGTCTTCTGGATAGATAATGTGGCCTTGGGAATTAGCTGGAGTAAACAGAAGGGCCATGGGCTCCCACAGGTTGAGAGTGACCCTGTTCTCTCACAAGGATGTTCACGTGATGACAGACAGTCTCCATGGTCTCTGCATGCAGCCATACAACACCACATATGTGTACAAGACAGATCCTCCTTGGCATTCTAAATATGACCCAGGGTCATGGATAGTTTTGTGGGTAAAGTAATAGGGCCTAAAACTACCATAGCTAGTAGCAGCGAACTGAAGCCAGAGATGCCACGTGCCAGGTAGAGAAATTGAAATTCTGGAGATTTCCCCTATCTCCCGCCTCCCATCTCACCTTGGAAGCACTGGGGTTACAGATGTATGCTATCATGTTTGGCTTATGTCGGTTCTAGGGAGCCAAGTTCACATCCTCATGTTTGCACACCAAGTGTTTCACCTGCTGAGCCACTCTCCCTGGCTGTCTATTGTGGAAACATCACAAAGCCTCTGAATAAGGAGTTCTTGTTTTATTTCATAATGACCTCAAAGGTCAAGTATGGTGAGACTGCCTAGTTGGTTAAACCAAAGAGGAATAGGAAAGTATATCTTCCAAGTTAAAAATAAAAGTGAAGTTTATCGTAGCTATGTCTAAGTAGGAACAAACAAGGTGTGTGCAAGGTTTACTTCTATCCAGTTTCCAGCACCAACCAAGGATCGTGGAACTCAACCCCATGGATAGAGGGAGACCACTGCATTTGTCATTTGAGGCTTGGGAAGCATCTCTGCTTTGAAATGACCATGTTGAAGACCCCAGTTAATGACAACAGCTACTACTCTCAAACCAAAGCCTAGTCAGGTGTGGGGAAATCAATGGTTTAATTTGAAAAACTAAAACCATTCGGAGCTCAAAAGCATGGCCTGAAGAGCAGCGGATAGCACAAGACACTTTGGTTGGCTTATTTCCCCGGGCATGCCAGTCTTTAGGAAGGTGAACACGACACTTGAGGGAGTCAGAGAAATTAAAAGGAAGAAACTTAGTGCAGTCTGAATCTTTTTCTTATTGAGATAGCTTAGACCATAAGTGGTGGTACAATTTCAATGGCAAATTAAATCCAAACAGCAATTTAGGCGGTGTAGATAGAAAAGAGGGAAGAAGAATGGGAACAGAATAACGCTGATCATTTTCTGCAGGCCTCCCTCGCACTTGACAATGGAAACTGGAGACTCCCCCTGTTTAATAAGCAGTGAGCGAGGGCGCTGAGTGTCCCCTTGCTTTGTAGTTCTTGTGCTGTTCTCAGAACTAATGTGATTTGTATTCCTCCCTGCTAGTAATGCCAAGAATAACGTCTTAGCTATGTAAGTGGTATGTATCAATAATAATAAAAAAAGCCTTGAACTAACTGAATTACCTGCATTCATTCCTTGAAAAACATGACTTAATCAAGAGATTTTTCTCTCTCGTTTCTGCCTCTATTGATGCAAATATCTCAGGCTGAAAGAAAATGATTTCCAAGTTCTATTTACAATGTTCTTTGCATACCCCTTAATTCTTAATATAAAGAAATTCATATTTAGTCATTTGCACAGCACTGGGAGAAAATGAGAGCATGTTTTAATCTCTGAGAAGCAATAACTTCAAACGTCTCAGATCTTACTTAAAACAAGTCACTCTGTAGACAATTCAAAAGCAAGGGGGGGAAATGGGAGAAATCAAAGAAATGAAAGTCTCTGAAACAAACAGCTCAGCTGTGCACAGAGTGCTATGTTCACTGGGAAACTGGAGCATCTATTAACACAATGTGTGTAAGCCCACGCCCAGGGTTTCCCACTCCTGTTCTGCCTCTGCCATCCAGGGAACCAGGGACATATGGCTGCTTGGTGCATCCCCATCCCTAGCTGGAAAATGGGATCCTCGGGGTATTGCTCCCCAAGGTAGAGTGAGATAAGATGCATGAGATGCATGAAGCACTGAGGTAGGAGCCTGGACATCAGTTTATCAGATCATACAAGCTGGCATGGGAGAAACTATATGAAGGGCAGGCTCAGATGCTCCATTCCGGAAGGTGTCTGAGACAGGGTGAAAACTCAAATTAACCCATCTCTAAACCTTGCCCCCCTCCTGTACCTAAGGCAGTTTTTTCCTGGGATTAATGTGTTTCCCTAATGAACAACAGTCAACTCTTTGGGCTCAAGGACTTCACCTATACTTAGCCTCGCTTACATCTCTGCATCCTGGATGGGATCTACACTATAAAAGCATGAGGCATCCAGGAGATCCAGGGAGGAAAGGCCCACTGGGGTGGAGTAGGCCTCAACAATTAGCTTGTGTCAAAGTCATTGCACCTTTGAGATTGGGGCAAGACAATCATTGTGACACCGTTCTCTTTCATCTTGCTATCTCCCTCTCTTTATGTCTCCTTCCATTTTGCTATCTCTCTCTCTTTAGGTCTCCTTCATTGAAGAAAGTCAGCTGCTCTGCCACTGTGTCTCAGTTGGGATTTCTGTCATTGTAAGAAACTACTATGACCAAAAGCAGCTTGAGAAGGAAAGGATTTGTTTCGCTTATGTCTCCACATCACAGGCCATCATTGAGGGAAGTCAGGGCAGTAGCTAAAGAAGAGACCAAGGAGGAGTACTGCTTACTGGCTTGTTCCTCATGGTTTGTTCAAGCTATTTATTATACACTCCACGACCACTTGTCCAGGGATGGTACCACCCACAGTATGCTGAACTCTCCCACGCCAGTCATCAGTCAAAAAAAAAAATCCCAAAAGACCTGCAGACCTATCTATAGGCCAATCTGAGGGAATATATTTCTCAGTTGAGGTTCTTTATTCCCTTATGTGTTAAGTTGACCACTGAAGCGTACTATGACAATTGTCATTTTGCCCTCATTGTCTTCTTTTATCTCTGTGTGTGTGGTGTGTGTGTGTGAGTGTGTGTGGTGTGGTGTGTGTGTGTGTGTGTAGTCTGTGTGTGTGGTGTGTTCGTGTGTGTGCTGTGTATGTGGTGTGTCTGTGGTGTGTGTGTGTGTGTGTGTGTGTGTGGTGTGTGTGTGTAGTATTGTGGTGTGTGGTGTGTGGTATGCATGTGTATGTGCTGTGTGTGTGTCTGTGTGTGTGTGTACATCTACCATGGCACATGTGTGAAGGTCGGACGACAACATTATGGAATCTCTTTTCAACATAAAGTGGACATAAGGCTTGAATAGTGGGCTTATCAATCTCACTAGCCTTCTCTGTCATTTTTTTGTTTCTCTTGTATTCAAACAGAACCCTCATCTAGTTCCATATATGGAAGTACCTCATTTGCTTGGCTAATTGGTATATTTCATTTCACATCTACAGTGGAACCTGCTTAGAAATGGATCATACACCCAAGTGTGTTTCATCTGTATATTCTTGGTGAAATTACTGGGAAGAGACATGATCCCCACTGGCTGTGGAGCTGGGGGTAACCCCTAACCCCTGCTAAGGTCACTACACAAAAGAGCCTGCTGAGAACGAAGCTGACAGAGCAGAAGCAGCGTTGCAGAATACAAAACAACCAGGTCCCAGGAAATCAGTCCTAACTCTGTGGTTCCCTTTACAAGTCCTTCTCACCTACATGGCCCAAGCAATCCCTCGTTTGGCTAACAGAAGGCTTGAGCTTTCATTATGCATGGTTCTTAGAGCCTAATTAATGTAGAGATGCCGAATAGATGTGACAGATGCTACTCCTTGCTATTCCTTTTCTACTGGAATTGTCAGTGGTGCTTTGACGCAGTTCATGTAACTCAAAGCATCCTCTTCGGGGATGCCTTTCAGAAAACACACCACCTGCCAAAACCACCATCTCTGCAAAGCCTTCAGGATGCTTTGGTCACTGAACTCATCCCAGCTGTTCTGCCTTAACCCAGGCTATACTACAAGGAGGTTATTTCAAAGCCAATGCTTTAAAGCAAACAGTAGGATCACTTTAAATTTCCATGTGACAACTCAGCCGTGGAGAGACACATGGCCCTTAAGCACTCATAAGCCAGACTCAGAAACAAAGTGCTTCCTTGGGGCAGGAAAGACTTGGATACACTAACGTATTTTCATTAGGCTTTTAGCATCTCATTACTGCCCTGTCTGCTGAAGTCAGAAGCCCAGGCATTTAATTATTTCAAAGATGAATTTCTTGGCTCCCTCCTGGTTACAGCATCATCTTATGTGTGTTTCTTTCTTAAGAAGGAAAAGAGTTAAATAACATCTCACATCACATAGCAGGCTTATGCGACCCAGGAAGCCAATAATTTATGGGCAAACAATATAATTACTAAACCATGAAAGCATAAATACACCGGTTCTTCAGGGAGACGTGGAGAGATTAACAGTCCACAAATCTATTGTTTTTCACATTTCCTGTGAAGACGCTTGGCAAAGAGAAAAAAATGTGACTTCCTGTTGATGTGACTGAAAGGTAGTTGTTACAAACATCAGGGGAAAAGTGGGCTAGGAGATAGCTTGGTAGATAGAGCACTTCATATATATATGCGAAGACTGGAGCTCAGATACCTGGCATCCATGTAATGTGGGACCTCCTTACAACACCCATGTAAATGCCAGGTGGACCTGCAGTCCCCTGTAATTCAAATTCTCAGGGAGCAAAGACAGGAACTCCTAGGCCAAGCTGAGGAGCCAGAGGAGCCTGGGTTCAGCTGAGAGACCATGACTCAATATATAAGCCAGGGAGTAATGGAGGACGATTCCTAATGTCAATATTGGGTCTCCACCAGCACACATAGAGGTGGTGCATGCCCACACAGACATGTCTGCCTATACACATTCAAACACTCATAAACCCATATAGCACATTGTGGTGGTTTGGGAAAAAAATGGCCACCAAAGGAAGTGGTTCTATTAGGAGGTGTGGCCTTGTTGAAGTAGGTGTGGTTTTGTTGGAGGAAGTGTGTCACTGTAGAGGTGAGCTTTGAGGGCTCATTTATGCTCAAGATACCACCCAGTGTTTGAGGCCACTTGCTGTTGCCTGCAAGTCAAGATGTAGGACTCTTGTCTACTTCTCCAATACCATGTCTACCTGTATGCCACTGTGTCACACCACAATGATAATGGACTAAACCTCTGAAATTTTAAGCCACCCCAATGAAATGTTTTTCCTTTATCGAGTTACCTTGGTCATGGTGTCTCTTCACAACACTAGAAACCCCCAACTAAGACACACATGTACACATAAATGTAGAAGGAAGGGCGGGAGGGAGCCTCACCTGGCAGCTGGCACCTCGATTAGGAAGCTGTAGGAATGACAGCATCCTTTCATTCACAAGCTCCTCTCTATGACAAAGCAAAGTAAGGAGACCAGGAGCTGAGAGCTCAGCTCAGAGGTTCTGCTAAGGAAGGAGCCTGGACCCAACATCTACCAGGTGTGTGTGTGTGTGAGGAAGCCACCTGCCTCCTCAGTCCCTTTGACTTCTCACCCATAAAACACAGATGCTAGCATTTCCTACCTTTGACTATCACAAATAGCACAGATAGGCTGATACTATTAATGTACGTCTGACAATGGCTGGCCAATAAGAAAAGCCTGCACAGGAACCACTAAGGGCAGAGGACATATGCATCCTATCACTGTATCTCTCTAAGAACATAGCCATTCAGTGTGTATATTGTGTGTGATATGTATGTTTATGAGTGTCTGAATGTGTATGGTTACACATATTTGCAGGGGCCTGTGCTGCATCTGTGTGTCCCTGTGGAGACCCAATAGGGGAATGGGGAGTTATCCTGGGTTGTTCCCCAGCTTATGTATTGAGTCAGGGTCTCTCAGATGAACCCAGAGCTCATTGATCAGGCTACTCCGGCATGTCAGCTTGTCCTTGGAAGCCCTTGTCTCTGTTCCCTGAGCAACTGAATTATGGGTGACTGGCAGGTTCACTTAATTTAGTCACAACTTGCTCCACAGCAATACATGGATTAGAAGTAGGTTTAGAAAACACACATGGAGCTGACAGTTAAACTTGACTTCTGAGGAAATAGAAAAGGGCTCTTAATGTGTATCATGCAAGATTTGTAACTGAAAATATGTTTTCTGAAATTCAAACTTTGCTGGTCACTGAGTCTCCTGTTTTATCTGGAATCAAGTCTAGATGCACACATGGCTCATATGCTACATTTCCTTTTTCCTTTATTTTAACCAAAATTTAATTGGTTAAATTATTTTAATTGGTAAATTATTTTAACCTGAAAATTGGTCAGATCAAATGGCAGCTTCTCTGAGGATGATCTTTTGTGAAATTAGGTCTCAAAAAATTATTATTTCTTTTCTTCCCCCCCCTCTTTTATGAGGCCTGTCTCTGGTTTATGGTAACCTACATCCATAACTCTCCATGTTGGGTAGTAGGTTAAGTCAGGTGCCATCTACCTTCAGAAATCACCTGGACTTTGATTTCTATCTTAAAGATCCTGTGCTTGGCTGGATATTGTGTGCTGTCTGCATATAGAACAGGCAAAAGACCCTTGAGGCAGAACTCACTCTTGATGTCATTATTTTCATGAAATTAGTTAATAATTTAAACCCTAGACATTTATTTTAACATCTACAAGGGGATAGATGTGCTGAGAATCCCATGTAGTCACGGGGGCCCTTCACGACTCAGCTACAAAAGAGCGACTTCAGGTGGTGTGTCAAGGGCTTAAAGGACTGTTAATACACACTGAGTTGTTAAAGTTATTTTTTTGTCATGTGTGTGACATGCACATGAGTGTCTGCGCTTGTTCCAATGTGTGGGTGTGCCTTTTTGTGCTGGTGGTTGTGCACATGCAAGTGTACTTGTAGAGATCTGGGGTAGACTTCAGGAATCTTTGTGGATCAACTGATAACTTTATTCATTGAGCAAGGTCTCCCAGTTGAATTTAGAGCTTGCCGAATGCAGCTTTCCAGCTAGCCATGTTGCTCTAGGAATCCCCTGTTCTCCTCAAGCATGCATATGGACATACACATGTATGCACACACATACAGGATGATCTCAGACAAATAGAATGCCAGGTTTATATTTAAATATTGTCACCTACTTAGAGAGGATTTAAGTCTATCAAGGGTTAGGGAAATAACTCAGTTGGTAAAGTTCTTGTCTCTCAAGTGTTCAGAATTTAATAACCCGTGTAAAAATCCAGGCATGGGGCTGGAGAGATGGCTCAGTGGTTAAAAGCACTGGCTACTTTCTCGTAAAACCCATGTTCAATTCCCAGCACCCACAAGTTGGCTCACAATCCAGTTCCCAGGGATCCAGTACCCCTTCTGTTCTCTGAGGATACCAGCTTCCTCACGCATACATGCAGACAAAACACTCATACACAAACAATATTTTTTAAAAAAAATCTAAGCACAAGAGTGTGTTCTATAATTCCAGTACTGTAAGATGGCAGAAAGAGGCAGAAGTATCCCTGAACTAACTGGCCTACTTAGTATAGTTTGTGTCCAATGAGAGACTCTATCTCAAATAAAAGGTTGAAGGCACCTGATGACTAGCACTTGAAGTCATCCTCTGACCTCCATGTTCACATGCATATATACCTACCTACATACATACATACAGAGAGAGAGAGAGAGAGAGAGAGAGAGAGAGATCAACAAAGACAACTGATGTCAGAATATGTTGTTAGCTTGATGGTGCTGGCACACACCTTTAATCCCAGCACTTCAGAGGCAGAGGCAGGCAGACCTCTGTGAGTTCTAGCCCAGTCTGCTCTACAGAGTGAGTTCCAGGACATCCAAGGCTGTTACACAGTGAAACCCTGTCTCAAAACACACACACACACAAAGGCATGTGCCACCAGAATCTGTTGTTGACCAGTACAGTACCTTAACGTAAACCGTTTCCAGTCAGCCTCCCCTTCTGTGTAGTAAGTGATAGATTACTGCAAGGTACATACAGTAAGATGATAGGAGCTCCCTGAGCCATCCATTCCACTTAGACCTGCGCATAGGTCTCCATCTTCAAAAGGAGCTGTTAACTTGAGCAACACTGCTTCTTTATGATAAAGAGTAAGATGTCTTTTTTCTTTATTCATAAGAACTTCTTACATATATACAGTGAAATTGATCATATCCACCCCAAGTTCCCTCTCCAACACTCCTCTAATCTTCCCCAACGTGCCGCTCCCAACTTCCTGTCTTTTGCTTCATAACTGGCTGAATGCAGTTAGTGCTGCCTGTGTGTGCATCAGTGTGGGGTCATCCACTAGCGCATGGAATTCCTACCAGAGGCTACCCTTTCAGCTGCCAAGAGCTCTTCAGTGAGGAGTTGTGGGGAACTAAAGAGCTCCTCCCCCTTCTCTATGCTGAGGTTTTGACTGTTAATTCTGTGCAGGTCCCATGCAGGTAACCCCAGCTGCTGTGAGCGCATAAGTGCAACGACCCCATCATGATCTGAAGACAACATTGTACAGCATCCACATACAAGTGTTACTTTTAATAACAATATTATTATAGCAATAATTTTAGTATTTTGATTTCCAGTTAAATATCTCAGTCTTTCTCTATATAAGTATACTCCAAACACTTGTATTTGTTTGTGGGGTTTATTTGCTCATTTTTTATGGTTTTTATTGAGCTATATATTTTTCTCCTCTCCCCTCCCTCCCCGTTCACCTTCTACCCCTTTTCATGGTCCCCATGCTCCCAATTTACTCAGGAGAGTTCTTCCCATATAGATTAGATCCATATATGTCTTTCTTAGGGTCCTCTTTATTGTCTAGGTTCTCTGGGATTGTGAATTGTAGGTTGGTTTTCTTTGCTTTATGTCTAAAAGCCACTTATGAGTGAGTACATATGATATTTGTCTTCCTGGGTCTGGGTTACCTTACTCAATGTGATGTTTTCTAGATGCATCCATTTTCCTGCAAATTTCAAGATGTCATTATTTTTTCTGCTTTGTAGAACTCCATTTTGTAAATGTACCACATCTTCTTTATCCATTCTTCGGTCGAGGGACATTTAGGCTGTTTCCAGTTTCTGGATATGACAAATATTGCTGCTATGAACATAGTTGAGCACATGTCTTTGTGGTATGATTGAGCATCCTTTGGGTATATACTGGGTATTGCTGGGACTTGAGGTAGGTTGTTTCCTAATTTTCTGAGAAATTGCCATACTGATTTTCAAAGTGACTGCAGCAGCTTGCATTCCCACCAGCAATGCAGGAGTGTTCCTTTATCCCTACAACCTCTCCAGCATAAGTTGTCATCAGTGTTTTTGATCTTGGTCATTCTTACAGGTGTTAGATGGAATCTCAGAGTTGTTTTGATTTGCATTTCTCTGATGGCTAAGGATGTTGAGCATTTCCTTAAGTGTCTTGCAGCCATTTTAAATTCATCTATTAAGAATTCTCTGTTTAGGTCTGTACCCCATTTTTTATTGGATTATTTGTTCTTTAGATGACAAGTTTCTTGAGTTCTTTGTGTATTTTGGAGATCAGCCCTCTGTCCAATGTGGGGCTGGTGAAGATCACTTTCAACTCTGTAGACAGCATCCCTTCATGACAAAGGTATTGGAGAGAGCAGGGATACAAGGAACATATGTAAACATAACAAACGCAATATATAGCAAGCCAACAGCCAACATCAAACTAAATGAAGAGAAACTCAAAGTGATCCCACTGAAATCAGGAACAAGACAAGGTTGTCCACTCTCTCCATATCTATTCAATATAGTACTTGAGGTTTTAGCTAGAGCAATAAAGCAACAAAAGAAGATCAAGGGGATACAAATCAGAAAATAAGAAGTCAGACTCTCACTATTTGCTGATGATGTGATAGTTTACATAAGTGACCCCAAAAATTCTACCAAGGAACTTTTACAACTCATAAATACCTTCAGAAATGTAGCAGGATACAAGATTAACTTAAAAAAAATCGGTATCCCTCCTGTACACAGATGATAAATGGGCTGAGAAAGAAATCAGAGAAACCTTAACAGTAGCCACAAATAGCATAAAATATCTCGTAGTAAGTCTAACCAAACAAGTAGAAGACCTGTATGACAAAAACTTTAAATATTTGAAGAAAGAAACTGACACCAGAAAATTGAAATATCTCCCATGCTCTTGGGTAGGTAGAATTAACATAGTGAAAATGGCAATCTTACCAAAAGCAGTCTACTAAGTCAATGAAATGCCCATCAAAATCCCAGTAAAATTCTTCACAGACCTTGAAAGAACAATACTCAGTTTCATACAGAAAAACAAAAAAATGTAAGATAGCTAAAACAATCGTGTACAATAAAGGAACTTCTAGAGGCATCAGAATCCCTGACTTCAAATTCTACTACAGAGTTACAGTAGTGAAAACAGCCTGGTATTGGCATAAAAACAGAAAAGAGGACCAATGGAACCAAATTGAAGACCCGGCTATCAATCCACATACCTTTGAACACCTGATTTTTGACTAAGAAGCAAAAAATATAAAATGGCAAAAATCTTATTCAACAAATGGTGCTGGCATAACTGGACATCAACATGTAAAAGAATGAAAATAGTTTCATATCTATTGCCACACACAAAACTCAAGTTCAAATGGATCAAAGACCTCAACATAAAACCAACCACACTGAACCTCCTAGAAGAGAAAGTGGGAAGTACTCTTGAATGCACTGGCACAGGAGAACACTTCCTAAGTATAACCCCAGCAGCACAGACAATGAGAGAAACAATTAATAAATGGGACCTCCTGAAACTGAGAAGCTTCTGTGAAGCAAAGGACACAATAGATATAGAATGTTTTCTTATTTGTTGAGACAAAAATCTAACCATGTTGCCTAGGCTGACAATCCTCCTGCCTCAATCTCCTAAGTCCTGGTATTACAGGCATGCACCATTGGACCTGGGCTTAACAAATTCTAGCTATTTTTATTCTCATTGAAATTGTTTCTAAATTAATTCAAGACAGTAGAAAAAAATGTCAAAATTCTGAATCAACTCACAGACATTTTAGATTTGCCAGTTTTTAATAATAGAGTTATAGCATCAATAATGCACCTTATCACTGCCATAGATGGTTTAATTAGTATTTTCTAGGGTGGAGAAGAACTATGTTAGCATCAATACCCAAATAAAAGTTCATCCAGAAGACTAAAATATGGCTCAGTAGTTAAGAGCACTTACTGCTCTTCCAGAGGACCCAAGTTCTTCTTTTAACACTCACATTACCCAACACTCTCCTTTGGACATCACAGATAAACACACACACACACACACACACACACACACACACACACACACAATTAAAAATAAAATCCTAAAAATAAAAGAATGCAACCGTTTCAATACAGTAAACTCTATTAATATCAGTCAGTTTCATAAGACTTAACAAACTCCTATTCTTTGAAGGGAGATGCTGGGGGTTAAAGGAAGTGTGATTAAGAGGCTGAACAGCAGGAGACAACAGATGAAGTCCCCTCATACTTTAAGCAGCCTTTGTTCGCCAACATGCATCTTATAGACCCCACACAGCAACCACAGGGCTGCCCTTGAGGACTGCCATGACAAAGACTGGCCCAGATGGGACCTCAAAAGACAGTGACTTTCTTTGCAATGGCAGTTATTAAAACCTGGCCAAATGTATGATGTTCTGATTAATCTTGCTTTCAACAAAGTATGTCCTCTTAAGCCTGCCTTCTGTGTTCCTCTTGCCTTTACAGTTTGCACCGGCAACTGCTCTTAAATCCTAAACCCTGTTTCTGCTCACCTTTGGCAGGATTCATTTAAATCAAATCTTGGCACAGAGGTCTCCAGAATCTTGCCCGGGTCAGAGACAGACTTTCCTTCAGCTCTTCATTTTGTATCAATCTGAGCTGAGGTCTTAGAAGCATGTTTATGTTCATTTATAATTACCAATTGCCATCCTGGCTTTGTGTTTGTCAAAGACCCATATTGTCTTTGATGCTCCAGGCACTCAGAGGCAGACAGCAACACAAAAGCATCCTCCACCCTTGGTATTGGCAATGAGTTTAACTTTTGAGCTCTGGATGGCAAACCAAACACATGAAGAATGGAATAAAAGCGGAGGGATTTTTTTAATCATAATGTCCACAGAGCCATCCAACGGGGTTACTTGGGTAACATCTATGACCACCTAAAATCTGAACAATATAGAAGTTAACCTTATAGTCTATAATCCAATAGAGCGCCAGATTCAGCATCCCTAACAAGAAATGTTTCTGTAGTAAAGAATTTAGTTTCTTCCAAAGAGATACCCAGATGAGTCGGGCTCTTACAAGCATCTCTAGCAGAAACATTCAAAGGTTGCCTGGCAACTATCATGCACCTGCCTCCTGGACTCCACTGATTGTTTCCTACGTGAGGACCTGACACAGGTCAGTAAGCATTTCCTTGTGGAATCTGAAAGGACAGAAAAGGGTTCAACTTTGGCCTGTTTGCTTCTTTGTTAGAAAGAGATGTCCCCTCAGGCAGGGCTGGTGACCATTTCTCCCACAAGAGCAGGGAAGTGGAAGTGGGAGGGATATACAAATACATCAGAGATGATTGACAGAGAAAGAGTCCCATGGACCCCCTCAGCTTCCACTCCAACTGAGAAGGGCCTGCTTCCTTGAGCTTGTGTCCCACAAGATTGCTGTTATCACAATGAATCCCTCCTGTGGCCTAGAATGCTTCAATGTCTTTCTCATATTCAAAATCAGAAAGGTGCCAACCAAAGGATGAAGTAGAAATAAGTCAACATTCCGCATTCTAAGCTCACTGGAAGAGCTACTGAGCAGAAGGCATCATGAACCTCACAGTACCCAACCCCCACCCGATGGCTTCCTCACCGCATGCATGCTTTGTTTTAGCAGCTACAGGGCTTCATAGATCCTTGCACCGCCAGGCTGCAAGGTGAGCCATTGCAGGGAGAGTCAGAAGAGATGGTTCAAATCTTCTCTCTGCCATAGCTTTCTGTGGCAGTTGGGCAACTACCCACCTACTGGTGTTTGTTTTCTCCTCTGTGCAGTTGAAAATACTAGCATTGCATCCTACAAGCTCGCTCTGTCTGAATGATCAGGAATGGAGAATCAGAAAGTCATATGCTTGAGTAAAGAGAAAATATACTTTGGGAAATTCAAAGGGAGAGGATTTAGAAATATAATGTGCACATGAGCCAGGGAGGTGGAAGGCAATAAGATCAGACTGGTCCAGGGGGCACTGAGGCCAAAGCAGAGACTTTGAGAAAGAACTAGTATGAAATGCCTTTTTCCAATAAAGATACCAAGCCACAAAGTGCTCAAAGCCAGACCCTAAGTAAATGAATCCACACACTCAGACACCCAATTTTTTAAGCAAACACACACACACATGCACATGAACACACACACACACACACACACACACACACACACACACACACATAAGTAGGTGGGGTACCTGTGGAGGCCAAAATGCATCAGATTCCCTGAAGCTAGAGTTACAGGTGGTTGTGAACGGCCCAAATATGGGTGCTGAGAACCAAACTCAAGACCTCTGAAGGAGAAGCAAGCACTCTTAACCACTGAGGCATTTTTCAGCCCCTTAAACACTCCATTTTGAAATGTATACTCTGCTCATGCCCCAAACCACTGAATAGAAACTTTTGAGAGGAAAGATGACTTCTACAGATGCAGAATATAGCCATGTAAAGGATGGTTAGTATCTGAACAGAATCAGCTTGCCTTAAGGAAGGGAGATAATTGTATCAAGCCCAAACAAACCACATACCGAACCTCTGAATCAGGCCAAATAATGATGACTGGGAAAGTGATGCTTTCAGATTCTCCATCATCTACAGCTGTGGAGGGTGCTGACCAACAGCATCTATCAGTGTGTTAGAGGTGGAAGGAAGAAACTGATCATGGCAGAGGGATGAGTGGAGCTCCCTCCTCTCAGAGGTGGGGATGTAGAAGAAATGAGAGCTATAATCATGTTGAGACAGATGCTGGAGAGACAGAGAGATGGGAAAACAGCAATACAAGCCTTCAAAGGATGCAGGACTTAGCTACAGAAGGAAGCTAACAAAAAGGAGATATAAAACAAGAGCATAATTTGAGAGAAGATAGCTCTGAGCAGAAGGAGTGAGCAATTAGCAGAGAAAAAGTAAGCATGGTTAGAAATGGAGGAAAGACATGAAGCTCAAGGACAGACAAAGATGAAGAACACAACATCAAACAGAAACACATCTACAGACAGGCAGATAGTAGCAAAAAAGCACCTTGAACAGCAGCAGGCAGATGGAGACCGATTAACCAAAAGGAAGCCAGGTCCATTGAAGCAGACCTGAAGTACCAGCTACTTAAGAAGCTGAGGCAGGGGGATCACCAGTTCAAGGTCACCCTGTGCAACACAAGTACAAGATAAGCAAAGGCAGCTTAATTAGATTCTGACTCAAAATTTAAAGTGAAAAGCGTGCTGTGGGGGAAGGGAGGCTGGAGAGATGGCTCAGTGGTTAACAGCAATGGCTGATTTTGCAGGGGAACTGGTTTAAGTCCCAGCACCCACATGATGGCTCACAACCACCTGTAACTCTAGAGCCATGGGAGTCTGTTGCCCTCTTCTGGCCTCTGTGGGTGATACATGCACATGGAGCACAGACATACAGGTAGACAAAATTGCCATGCACATAAAGTAGAATTTTAAAATATCTTTTTTCTTAAAATAAAAAACAAGGCTAAGGATGCAACTTTAGTGGTGGAGTGCTCACCAAGCATGTCTGTATTCTGTCCCCAGCAGGAGGAATGGAGGGACAGACAAACAGTTGCATAGACAGAAGGGGGAAGATGAGGAGGAGGAAAGGAGAGGAGGACAGATGAGAGGAGAGGAAAGAGGGGAGGGGAGAGGGAAGAAGAGGCAATGGAAGAGGAAAAGATAGGAGAGGGTAAGGGAGGGGAGGGGAGGGGAGGGGAGGGGAGAGGAAGGGAGAGAATGCACTTGAGAGCCCAACTCAGTGGGAGGAACTGAAGCAGAATGAGAAGCTAAGAACAAAACCCTTGTGTGTTTCTCCTGTGCATCCCTGTCCTATGTCGTCACTCAGCTCAGGAATGACTGCTCCAGTGTGCAGTTAATTGAGCATGGGTCTCCAGTTTCCTCTGTGTACCTGAATGGGCAACATTGTAGCAACTTGTGCAATCCTGCTTGTGCCTCATTAACAACGTTGCTTTGTTGTGCACAAAAATCTTACTCCACTTGGGCTAAATTAAAATTTAATAAAGCACCAGGTTGCCACAGGACTAACAAGCCACTGGCAGCTGTTTAATTAAAACAAACTCGAAGAGATGTCACTAGATAGAGGAGCTTCAGAGGAAGACATGAAGCTGCTAGCAGCCTAGCATGAAATAAAGATTTTATAGGAAAGGAATGAACTCTTGTATAGAAAAATAAAACACACATACACACACATGCAACCAGCAGGTTCCAGTGACTAGAGTCCTGAGTTGGATTCTCCATCCCTCACCCAGGCCTGCTTGTCTGTCAGGCTGTCCTGAGATCTCCTTTAAGATACAGAGGTAGTATACAATTTTCAATGTCCAAACAGTGTTATTCAAGTCACAAAGCCCAAGGGTTGTATTGAAACAAAATGAACTAGAATAGTGAGCTCCTATTGTGTAGAGTGAGCTGCCTGGCATGGTATTATACAAAGGGTGCTTTGGAGGAAGACAGAATATGACTCATAAAACAGACTTCCCCGATTCCTCCCCAATCATCCATCAACTGCCAGTTGCATCTCAGCTATGTAGGAGTGTTGATTGGATAGATCTTGTGTCAGCAACCATAACCACTGTGGGTTCATAAGCCCAGCGATCCTGTCTTGTCAAGGAAACATTATTCTCAGTACTCCTCCCCAACCTCTGACTCTTATCATCTTCCTGCCCCCTCTCTCATGGTGTTCCCAGAAGTCAGCTACCCAGTTTTATAGGATTATACTGGTCATTCCTCAAGACTGCATGAAGCATCATTGGGAATGAAGAGGCTTTGGCCTCTTCAGAAGAGCACCCCTCCAAAAAAATAAAAGAAAGAAATTCCTTTTATCCTTATCTTTAACACATCCCTCTCTAGCAGGAGGTAAAAGTTTGTGTTTGTTTATGTGTGAGTTTTAGTTTTCTCTGTTTACATAGGACCCTTAAAATGCACATTGATTGATCTCCAAAGGGTAGGTGTTAATTGTTTTTGCATGCATTATGGGAGATATGTATGTGGTGCATATGTATACATAAGTGTAGGTGTGTGGATATTCAGAAAGGGTGTTGTGTGCCCTTTTCTATCATTCTCTGCTTGAGAAGGGATCTCTTACTACATCTTGATCTGGCAGCCAGCACTCCTCAGCCATCTTCCTGTATCCATCACACACATACACAGAGAGAGAGGGGAGAGAGAGCCACTGGGGTAACAAGTGCGCACATAGCCACACTAGTCTTTTTACAGTGCTGCTGAGGATTATGAGACATGCCTTTGTGCTTTCACAGCAAGCACCCTTCCATGAAGAGCTGTCTTGGCAGTTCTTGATGGTCAACTTGAAATTGTAATCACCAAGGAGACACAACACTGAGTGTACCTGTGAAGGTATTTTCAGAGAGGTTTAAATGAAGAGAGAATACCTGCCCTAAATGTCGCCTGGCATCCTGAACTGCATCAAGATGAGAAAGCTGCGTGAGCGTCAGAGTTCATCTCTCTCTGTTTCCTGACTATGGATACAATGTGACCAGCTGCCACACTCCTGCCACCATGCCTTCTCTACAATGACTGTACCCTCAAACTGTGGTCCAGAGCAAACCTTGAGTTCCTTTTGCCACCGCAATGAGAGAAAGGCAGGGAATACACTGACAAAGGTAACTCTTTGGTTTTGCACAGCGTGTCAGTATTCAGCAACCTACAAGCTCTTAGGAGTTCTAAAGGTTGTACTCCATTTTCCAAAGAATTGAATCTGAAGTAGGAAGCCTGTTTTTGGAAGAGAACTGAGGCATTAATTTCAGTTTCTAAGAAATCACTTTTTCCTCATGGATACTGCCAATTATTTGCTCTTTCTAGAAGGTGCCACCAGCTGGCATGCAGGGGTGTGTGATTCGTTTCATAATGACCTCACCATTTGGCTCAAGTGGTCCCTTCTTAAAGGTTTATGATGTCAGGTGGGCAACAGTCTGTGCTGGCCTCATCTGTAGAAGGAAATTAGAAGAATTACAGGATGCCAAGAGCGTTTCAGGGATTTCTTTCAAGTGTGCTGCTCCCAGACATGAATTCTTGCAAATTAAATTTCCAAGGAGGATTTTAGGAAAGCAATTTCAATTATTTTATTTGAAATGATCCTGTTGAAGGATGAGGAAAACTATCTGTGCCCTCACCTTGGCCTTTGCGCAAGTACCCATGGACCCCACTGGGAGGCAGGAGAAGCCTGAATAAAGGACAGAGATGGGGACAGGGCTTCCAAACTGAGAGGTTTCTGTTACATAATGATTAGAGGTCACTGATATCCAGAATTAAACTACTAAATCCATCCAAATGTGGTACTGGTTAGATTTTTGTCAGCTTGACACAAGCTAGAGTCATCTGGGATGAGAAAACCTCAGATGAGGCATTGCCTCCATCAGATTAATTAGGGATTGATATGGGAGGATCCTGGCCACTTTGGCTGGTGCCACCTCTGGGAAGGTAGTCCTGAGTTGTGTAAGAAAGCAGACTGAGCAAGCAATGAGGAGCAGTCCTGTAAGCAGTGTTCCTCAGTGACCTCTGTTTCAGTTCCTGCTTCCAGGTTCCTGCCCTGACTTCTCTCAGTGATTATAAGATAAAATAAAGCCTTTGGTCCCCAAGTTGCTTTCAGTCTGTGTTTATCATAAAGACAGAGAAACCTGAGTCTGATGCACCTCATGATGGAATTTGTAAAGGATTTTTAATATTAGGATTAATAATATTGTATCTTAAGCAGAGGATTTAAGCCATGTTTTGTGGCTTGAAAGGGTCATATCAGCAGTTGTGTGAAGACTGCACCAATGGAGAGCTGGAAAATCACGGAAGGCCTGTCAAGAGGTTGATGACCCAGGGTAGGTGGCAGTGGCTTGGGCTGGGATAACAGCAGTGATGATGGGGAACAATAAGAAAGCTATGTTGTGTAGGTTAGACCCACCAGGATGTACTAAGGAGACAGGTGTAGTATCAGAGTACAAAACAAGCCCCAGAGACTGCACAATTTCCTTGGAGTTGAAACATTACATCCTTCGGGAATCTCCTTAAGAATGAACAACTCAAAAGTCTCAGGAAGTCCCTGAAACTGACTAGATGTGCAAGGCTCCTCTCTTCACATCATTATACAAACAGTAAGGACTATAGAGGAGAGACGATGCTCCAAACCATTATTCTGCCTGCAATTTGTGCAGGGAGCTCCAGCATTACAACTTGCATGAGTTAGCGCCCAGGCTGGAGTGGTTTGGATGCAGTTGCTTCTGTGTCAGCCACGCTCTTCTAGGTATGGCCGCCCAGGCTTCTGTTACTAACCCCAGATAACTCATTGGTTCACCATGCTGCACGTTGGTGGCATGGTTATTTTGGTCTGTTGTCAGTCCTCTATCTGAGGTGACTGCATGTTCGTTCATATCTCCCAAGAAATAGTATCATACAACAGAGCCCCCCAGGTCCTTGGTCAGAATGATTCTATACATGCTGATGCCATTTTGCCGAGATGTACAAAGTCAGGGACTAATGAAGGAAAGATGACTGCCCATACAGAGAAAGGTCACACCCCCTGGAATGTTCCAGAAGACTAGAATTATGCTTTATGATTAAGTCATTTTTAAGGGAAGCTTTCCAGTCCAAAACAAATTCTGCTGCACAGTTCATCAGAGTTAATTGGCTGGAATTTCACTGTAACAGAGGTTTGTCCTCACGGTCACAAATGATGCCATTTGAACTAAAGCTCATGCCGGAATGATTGTATCATCAGCCATGGATTGGGAACAGAAGGCTGAATCAATTGGCAGTAAAATGAGAATGAGCCCCTGGTGAAAATGGGATGCTTCCTGCAAGGGACTCTCTAATTGTTAATCAATTGCAATAAACCTTCTGGTCAACCTCCAAGGATGAGCTGTGTGTCCTGCCTGAGACTGTGCTGACCGCAGGCCATTTGGCTAATGCCGTTGAGGTTTCTGAATAAAGGTCACATTCCCCATCCCTTCTAAGAGCTGCCCTATTGGAGGAAAGACCCCAAACAAAGGAGATAGGGGCTCTCAGATTGAGTCAAGTACCATCTCAATAGAGGTTACAGATTTCTCTCTGAACTAGGGTGCCCTAATTTAGCAAGCTAAACGCCCAAATGAACATGAGGGCCACAAACCAAGAATCATTAGAAGATTGACCTATACTAGCTAGAGTTCAAAGTCACAACATGTATGAATTACTTTTCTCATTTCTGTGATAAAATGTCCGACAAAAGCAACTTATAGAAGGGTTTGTTTTGCCTCATAATCTGAGGATACAGTACACCATGGCAAGGATGTCCTGGTGGCAGGAAAGCAGAGAGACGCATAATGGTGCTCAGCTCACTTCCTAACTTTCCATTCTCTTCCGTCGGGGACCTAATTCCATAGAATGGCACTGCCTCATTCAGGGTGTGTCTTCCCTCAGTTAACCCTCTCTGGAAATGTCATCATGGATGTGCCCTAAAGAATCTTCTAACTGGTTCTAACCCCAGTCAAGCTGACAATGGAAATGAGCCATTACATAACCCGAACCAAACACGATCCAGGAGACTTCAGGAAGAAAACAGCTATGAGAGAGAAAGAGAGTGGGAAAGACCCTAATGGCTGACAGAAGCCTGTCTGGTGGGGCCAGAGGGCATCCACACAGAAGATAGGAGAAAACACACCAGTTTTTTCATATGCTTCATATAGGCAGGTCACTTAACCTCTCTGTGACTCAATGCCCTCATCTATAAAAGGTGTTTTCAGTTCCTGCCTCATGAGTTGTTATACAATCTAAATGTTCAACAAGTGTCTTTGTTGGTATCTCTGTCCACTTAACCAGAGCACACACATCTGGTCTAGGTTGAAAGCACCATCTTAAGGTTTGACTCCAGCAGGGTTCCACATCACTATCTTTCCCCATGTTCAAATATCTCAGGTCATAAATCTTAATGTCAAGTGAAATTCTTTGAAAAGAAAATGCCTAATATGTACATGCGCTGGATGGGTCAAATAAAACACAGGTACAGACCAAGACTGACAGTTCACATATCATTTGGGTGAGGCAAGCATTTTATCTGTGTGCTAAGCTGGAGGGTCGGCAGGGTTCCTTTTCTGTTCCTTATACACCAAGAACACTGACATGTCCTCAGGGGCAGACAGTCATGCTACATCACAAATGGATCAGAGATGGGCAGAGATTCCCTCTGGTACCTCTAAATGGCAAGGCAGGGATTTAAAACCTGGATTCTCTGAATCCAGATAGTCTCCCTAACTTTGGTGTGTTTCAGTCACTTTCCTGTTGCTGTGATGAAGCTCCATGACCAGAAACAACTAAGGGAAGACAAGTTGATGTTGTCTTACAGTTCTGGGGGAGATGAGCCCGGCAGCAGGTAGCAGGAGCAGGAAGCTGCACAGTCACATCTTCAACCCTCACAGAAAGCAGAGAGAGTAAACTGAAAGTGGGGCCAGACTAGAGAACCTAAAAGCCACCTTCATAGCCTGCCTCTAGCTGTGGACTTCTTCCAAGGGCTCCACATACTAAAGGTTCCATCATCTCCACAAAACACACCACCACATGGGGAGCTGTGTATTCAAACAGACGGGCCAATGGGGGACATTGCTCATTCAAAACACTGCCATGTATCACATGCCACTCGCTGCTTCTCATGAAAATTTACTGCTCACCCCACCCCACTCAGAGGCTGGCATCAGCCAGTGGGCAATGGAACTTGCTGCCTCTATGCAGTTCTGCAGTATAACCAACTTGCCTCTGCTTCCAGTGCAGGTAGGCAGGCAATGATGAAATGCCTTAGCTTGCTGTAACTCATGCTGGCCACATGACTGCTGTGGTAATTCAAATGTAATTGGCCCCCAAAAGCTCATAGGGAGTGGCACTATTAGGAAGTGTGACTTTGTTGGAGTAGGTATAGCCTTATTGAAGCAAGTGTGCCACTGTATGGGTAAGTTCTGAGGTTTCCTGTGCTCAAGCTATTCCTTGTGACACAGTTTACTTCCTGTTGCTCGAGGACCAAGATGTAGAACTCTCAGCTCCTTCTCCAGCACCATGTCTGCCTGCATGCTGCCATGT
Organism: Ondatra zibethicus; assembly: GCA_004026605.1. NCBI lineage: Eukaryota > Metazoa > Chordata > Mammalia > Rodentia > Cricetidae > Ondatra > Ondatra zibethicus. Next base: position 33,593 of record PVIU01009132.1, read on the forward strand.
TCCATCATGATGATAATGGACTATAAACCTCTGAAACTGTAAGCCACCTCCAGTTGAATGTTTTCCTTTATAAGAGTCGCCACGGTCATGGTGTCTCTTTACAGCAATTGAAACCCTAACTGAGACACCTTCCAAGTATTAAGTAGAAGCTGCCGTGCCCCTCTGGACATTTCTGTTTTCATTTATATACATCAAAGTGCTGCATATAGAAATCAAATTTAGTTAAACATTATAAGCTGGTTAGAAATATCCGAGCAGCTATGCTATTATCTCCCACACCTATCAAGCTTCCTGCTAGAACTTTGTAATGAGGTGTCCCCCAGGTTTATCCCCTACCCCGGTCTGAAGATGCTGTTAATTTCTGAGAATACAGGGCATCATCTCATACTCTATCCATTCATTGCCCATTCCTTCTTAATTGAATTGAAAATAACAACTACAGAAATGGTTTCTAACTATTGGCTATAAACATCATAAGGCTCGTGGTCATGTATTGGCACAGCCAACTATCAACAAAAGATGCCCACCATGGCAAGGGCCGTATCCTAGTTTGATTCCTATTTCAGTGATAAATGCCATCACCGAAAGCAATTTGGGGAGGAAAGAGTTTATTTCAGCTTACATCTTACAGTTCAATCACTAAGGGAAGGCAGGACAGGAACTCAAGGCAGGAACTTGGAGGCAGGGACTGAAGCAGAGGCCATGAACAAAGACTGCTCACTAACTTGCTCCCCATGACTTGCCAGCCTGCTTTTTTAAATACCCCAGGACCGCAAGCTCGGGGACGGTATTCCCCATAGTGGACCAGACCTTCCCACGTCAGTCAACAACCATGAAAATTCACCACAGGTTTGCCCACAGACCAATCTGGCGGAGACATTTTCTCAAATGCAATTCCCTCTACCCACATGCCCAGGCCTGTATCATTGGCAAAAGTCCAGGCATCCAAGGCAGGCTAACAGCATGGACTCCAGCACACAGTGAGGCCACATGGACCACACAGAGGTGAGAGAGCTGTGGGTAGAGCTGTTGCTGAGCTAGAGACACAGGCCCAATTTATTTCCCTGCCATGGTGTGTGGATTCAAATTTCTGTTGTATTTCCCTTTTAAGAGATTTATTCTGTTGGAATGTCAACTAGAGATTTCCTTAATATCAAACTTCTTTTCTTATGGTAATATCCACATGTGATAAATAAATCCAAAGAGAAGTTAAATGTTCTCAGCATAAGCTGTGCTCACATAGGCTGGAGGGAATAATAACGAAGAAAATACCTGTGTTTGTTCAGCACAGATTAAGAAGGATGGGCACAAGCAAGTGTTTATCTTTTTAAACACCATGCCACATTTGCAATTACTTCTTGGGTTTCTTCCCCCCACCTTCTCTTTTCCTCTTTCTCTTTCTTCAAATAAATAAATAAATGCCAAGAAATATATTTTTATTTTGAGAGACAGGGTCTTGCTATCTCACCTAGGCTGGTTTCAAACTCTTAGAAATCCACTTGCCTTAAACTCCTAAATTCCTGGTGTTACAAGCATAAGACAGGATGCATAACTTGTTAAAAAGAAAAGAAAAGAAAACGAACAGGACACAGTAGTACTTATGTGGGGCTGAAGAGATGGCTCAGTGGGTGAGAGTACTTGCTGCCAAGCCTGGCAACGTTAGTGGATTCCCAGAATCTGCGTGATGGAAAGAGAGACCCAACTCCTGCAAGGTGTCCTCTGACCTCCACACTCAGTTTGCGAATCATGAGCATGTGCTGGAGAACACACACATACAATAAAATGACTAAAGTATTTTTAAAACACATTGCCTTATGACACATTCCAACTGTGGAGGCAGCCGAGTCAAACCCATACTCCAAACACCTCACGTTGATTTTGCATGGTTTCATCTGAAATGCAACTATAAAGAGAGACTCTAGTGTGAACATAAACTCATAGCGTGGAGACACAGTGCAATTCTGATGGGCAGGTCATGTCACATGAAGCTCCTGTACCCTTGGCAGTGGTGGCATTAATCTACTGCATCCATCCGCAAGCTCTCCTCCTTGAAGGGAGAGTAGAGTCTCTAAATCTTTCCTCATGAGTAGTTTGCTTCATTAGCCAAGGGTGGAGCAGTCTATACTCAGTTCTGAGGAAATTGGGGAGAGTTGACAAATCTGCCTGAAGCACCACAGAGCTCCCTGCCTAAAGTTCTTAGAAATGCTGTTGACTCCAATCATCACAGAAATCCTCCAAACACAAGGATAGTAGAGGGCCTAGAAAAGAATGCACAGCTGCCAGTGAGGATGTCTATGAACATCATGCTGAAAGATGAAGAGTGGCTGGCTACTGGGGATGTTGCTCAGTTGACAAAACACTCATCTAGCGTGCACCGTGTCTTGAGTTCAATAACAGAGACACACAAACTAGACATGGTGGTGCACACCTGCAATACCAGTACTGAAGAAGTAAAAGTAGGAGGACCAGAGGCTCAAGGTGAGTGTCACATACACACACACGTACTATGTTCACATATGAACACACACACACACACAGGTACTATGTATATCAAATTCTGAGATCATCCAAGACTACAGAAAACCATGACCCAATAGATAGATGATAGATAGATAGATAGATAGATAGATAGATAGATAGATAGATAGATAGATAGATTCCTCCAAAGTAGGATACAGAGAAGAAGTTATGTCTGGCTGGAGTCTGTAGAAAGATTTCTCAACTTTTAAAATATTTTTAATATGCTCTTTGCCAATTTCATAATTTAACAATGTGTTTTGATCCTGTCTATACACTACTACCTCCCTTCAAATCCCCCTAGTACTCCCACACCCCTCCCAAATTAATGTCCTTTTATGCTGTTATGAAAAACAGCATGGTCCAATCAGTCTTTTCCACGTGGGCATGGGTATGGGGCTGTCCACTGGGGTGTGGGCAACCTAACAGTGGCCGTATCTCCCAGGGGAAGTGCTTTTTCTCCCTCAGCAGCCATCAGTTCCCAATAGCACCATAGCTGCTCCTCCACTATCCACACTGAAATCTTGATTGGCTTGGTCTTGTGTAGGTGACCAGGGCTGCTGTGAGTTGAGGTGGGCATCAGCCACATCAGGCCCAGAGGACAGCATTTCACGACTCTCCTCCCTATCCACTGGATCTTACATTCTTTCTGCACCCTCTTCCCTGGAGAAAAATTTCCGGCCCAGGGAATGTGTGAGCCTGCTCAGGGAGAATTTTCAATCTTTATTTTTGCTGAACTCTAGCTGAGATTGAGCGTTCTCTTTCACAATGAGTGAAGGCAGAGTGAGCAGCAGTGGAAAGGTGGCACCATCAACCATCTCACGTGATGGAGCAAATGACCTGTGGCTTAGTTGGCTTTTCTGTTGCTGTAATAAAATGCTGACCCAAGACGACTTAAGAGAAAAAGATTTTATTTGGTTCACACTTCCATGTCACAGGCTATCATCAAGAGATGTCAGGACAGGCACTCAAGGCAAGATCCTGAAGGCGGGAACTGAAGCAGAAACCATGTCACCACCTTGCTCCCCATGGCTTGCTCAGCCTGCTTTCTTATAGCACCCAGAACCACCAGTCCAGATATGGCCCCACTCACAATGGGCTGAGCTCTCCTCCATCAATCATCAATCAGGTGCCCCACAGACTTAGCCACAGGCCAATCTGATGTAGGTGATTCCTCACTTATGGCTCCTTCTTCCCAGGTGACTCTAGATTGTGTCACTATCCCCATCTATATTATTTCTTTTCCTCATTTCTATGATAAAATACTTTGAAAAAATCAGCTTAAGAAAATCTATTTTTGTTTGTTTGTTTGTTGTTGTTTTGGGTTCAAAGTTCAAGAATATGGTCCATCATTAGTTCATGAATACGGTACATCATTATGGGGAAGGCATGGCAGCAGGAACGTGATGCATCTGGCCGTAATGTGTCTGTAAGTCAGGAAACAGAGAAATTAATACTATTTTGCTTAGCTCAAATTCTCATTTGCATTCATCCTAGAAACCCACCCAGTACAAGGGATGGTGCTACTCATGGTTAGGGTGTATTTTCCCACCTCAGGTAATCCGATCTAGAAAGTCCCTCACAGATATACCCAGTGTTTGTCTCCTAGGTGGTTCTAGATCCTGTCAAGTTGAGAATCAATAATGACCATCTGAAGCCTGCAGTCTCCTTTGAGGATGCTGTCAGGGCTCAAAGAGAAGAACCCATGGTTGGAGGTGGGGATAACTGCTGTTTCATACCCATTGACTTCTTCTTGTTCACCAAATGCCCTCTCTGCAGCCTCTCAGGAACACAACACCTGTTTAAAAGAGGCTGCCAGCCGGGTGGTGGTGGCGCACACCTTTAATCCCAGCACTCAGGAGGCAGAGGCAGGCGGATCTTTGTGAGTTCGAGGCCAGCCAGGTCTACAAGAACTAGTTTAAGGACAGGCTCCAAAGCTACAGAGAAACTTTGTCAAAAAAAAAAAAGGCTGCAGGTGAGTGTGAGCACCAGTGTACCAAGGAGAAGCCAGGGAACATCCCTAAGAGTCTCCAGGACTGTTGCTGCTTTAGGAAAGCAACAGCTGCAGGTACTACCACTCCATCTCCCCCTTCCTTAATCCAACCCCTGCTGTGCGAGGACAAGATGCCTAAATGCTGAACACCATCTTGCAGCATGAAGCAGCAATCCTGATGACAAAAGAAAAAGCCCTGGATGTGTAGGAGGAAAGGAAAACAGGCATGCCCTCCCCTCCCATGTCTATGCCATGGTAGAAGCAGCTAAACCTGGGGAGATCTCACAATGTTCAGTTCCCAGGAGCCCACTCACCAAAAGGCTCCCTTCTGACTACAGAAAAGATCCAGGTGAGACATTGACTGGCATGTCAACAACCCGGTGTTCTCTTTGCTGTGCTTTCAGTTGTTTAGGTGGCTAATCAGAGAGGGTTTTTTTTTTCCAGATACTTGAGAGGGTGCTGCTAGCGGGCTGGCATAGAACAGTATTTCTATGGCTGTGCTGTTCCAAATAAAATAACTGTTTAAAGACTGAGAGAGTAACTTAACACCTAGGCTTTCCAGTTCTGGATGCTCAAGAAACAGCTACATGAGAAATACTTGAAGCTGAGTTTTCAGAGTGGGGCATCTTCCTCTAAGAACAGATGGCTTTTAGAAATAAATAGGATGACTTAGGGGTTTTGAGGACAGCTAAGGCCGCTAACAAGAAAATAACTCAAAATCAACAAAACCTCACCAGAACCATCAACCTTCACCACCCAAGAAACATTCACTTAAAATAATCTCAGAGCCAATTTTCTAGGTAAACTCAGCGGGGCATTAGAACAAACCCGCTCCGTTTCCAACTTCCTCGAATGATAATTAAGGTCATTAACCATTTTTCTCCATCCTTTTCTAGTTTTCAGCTTGGGTAAGCAATGTTCTAACAGTCATGGGGAGTAGAGAAGTGTTAGGCAGGTGAATCCTGTGGATGAATTCTGCCTTTGTAAGTCCGATTTTATGAAGAATCTAACGATGTTCTCCAGGTCCACATGTACCTAGTCAGTCACCATTTTGGTCTCCTGGACTTTAGCGATATCTTCTAGAACAATCTCCCCACTTCTTCTTTTGTGCCAGTCACAGCATCATCTCTTGATGCAGAAACCGATGACCCTGTGCTGTGGGTGAGGCTGGGAAGATGGTCACTGGGTTCAGGGCTTGCTGTGCTAGCATGAGAACCAGAGGACACGCCTGTAACCTTAATGGTGGGGAGAGAAATGCAGTATGCCTGAGGCTCACTGGCCAACTTAATCACTGAGTTCCAGGTTCAGTGAGAGACCCTGCCTCAATAAGGTGGAAGACACCCTGATGCCAACCTCTGCCTACTCTGATCCAGATACTCTGGCCTTCCTATTCTCCTGGCACCAGGTAGGCTGGGTCATAAGTATTGACACTGCCTAGCCCCAGAGTGGATCATCTTCCTATATACTTTCCCCCAAGGAACCACTCTTCTGTTTGATACTCTGATACCTTCCTTTTATGGGCCACATTCTATATGATACCCTCCTCCATAGGCCACTCTACTCTAAGATTCTTTCCCCCATGGACCATGTTCTCTGTAATACTCTGGTATTTTCTAGCATAGGCTATTCTCCTCTATGATGCTTTTCTGGTGTGGGAAGTCCTTCTGTCTATGTGTTGCTTTTACTGGTTAATGAATAAAATCTGTTTCAGGCAGTGGCTTAGCAGAACAGAGCTAGGCGGGGGAAACTAAACTGGATTTTGGGAGAAGGAAGGCAGAGTCAGGGAGAAGCCATGTAGCCACCGCTGGAGACAGGTGCACTGGAACCTTGCCAATAAGTCATAGCCACGTGGCGATACACAGATTAATAGAAATGGGTTAACCAAAGATATAAGAGCTAGCTAGCAATACGCTTAAGTGATTGACCAAGCAGTGATTTAAATAATATAGTTTCTGTGTGATTATTTCGGGAGTCTGGGCGGCCAGGAAATGAACAAGCAGCCTCCCGCAACACCTTTCCTCCATGGTCTCGGTTCTATGTAACAGTACAGTACTTCCCCACCATAGGCCACTAATTCTCATAGTACCTTCTCCCATAGCATCATACTTCCCTTATCGACCACTGTTCTTTATGGCACTTTAATCCCTTCTCCCATGGATCAATATATTCTGTGGTGCCAGCCACTCTAGGCCGCTCTCCTCTATGATACCTCCTACCATGGGCCACCCTTCACTAAACTGTGATACCTCTGTACCACAGGCACTCTTCTTTATGGTATAATAATGCCTTCTCCTCCAGGCCAAACTTCTCTGTGATACCTTCCTTCATGGACCACCGTTGCCTGTGATGCTTCCCCCACTGAGGACCACTCTTCTTGATGATTTGTGAAACCTCATTTCAGACACCACTCTTCTCTTGATGATGTTCCTCTTGTTTTCTCTCTTCCTTCAGCATCTATGTATACTATCCTTCCCAACTGAATCATGTTTAACGTCTTCCCTTAAAGCCCACTCATGCAGGACAGTTCCCTATGTTCTCCACTTTCTCTTGGTTTTTTTTTTCATAGAACTTGACATCTAACACACTATATCTTGCTATTTTTCCATGTGTCTGCCTCCTAAAAGGCAGTTTTATAAGGATGGGTAGCTCATCTGTGTTTGTCACTGTTTCTCCAGTAGTCACTGGTGAGACGTCAGCGTTATAGAAATATATCATGGATTGATGGATGCATGGATGAGTGAGGGAATAGATTGATGCATGCATGAAAGCATTGGTGTATGAATAGATGGATGGATGACAGCATAGGCAAATAAATGTACGCATGCATCCCATGGATGGACCAAGGGATGGATGCATGCATGTATAGATGTATAGATGGATGGGTGGATAGCACACTTATGGACAACAGCTACCTCTACATGTGACCTTCTTGTTGTCAAGTGAACTAATTTCTAGTTCTTGATCCATCTGCACAGCTCTTTCTGGTTTCCAGTCCTTACTCATGGTTCTTTATTCTTATCTTCCTCTCATTGCTCCTTAGCGACCTTCCCACATTTTTCTGAATTTTTAGGGCTTGGCAGTCAGTTTCATCCCTACTGAGTTCCACTTCCCTCTTAATAGGGGCAGAGATTTGCTTTGCCCGGGAGAAATGTTAAATGGCATGGTCAGGTTACACTGGAATCTCAAATAATCCAATATAGGTTTCTGCTGCTGTGCTTAATTCATCTCCATGTGTCTGACTCACCAGTCTTCTCTGGAGGCATTTAATAAGCACCTGCAGAGTACCTAGCTTTCATTTTTGTTCTCAAATCAACTTGCTTTAGCATGTAGGGTTTGGAATACCATGAGACCAGGGTTGACTGAGATTATATGTTCATTTTAGAAGCAAAGACTACATCTAGTTTAATCACTGAACTCCCACAAGTTTTGTGATAGAATTGTGCTTATTAAATCATGGTTACGGTCAAAATTAGATCACTCCATTAATATAACCATACCTGAAGAATTCTCATGAACAAAAGGAATGACTTAAAGTCCATGCCCATCAGCAAGGCAGCCGGAGAAGCACTGTTTTGAAAGTACTTATTGACTAAGTACTAACAAAGAGAATGACAGTGACCTGGGTATCAAAAATAGCAGGGTTCCAACTTTCCCAGGAAATGAGAGCTCATAGCAGCTTAGAAATACTCATAACTGGGCTAGGGAGATGATTCGGCTGGTAACGTGCATGCATGCAAGCATGAGAGCATCATTTCTATCCCCAGAGCCCACATTTTTAAAGGCTGGATGTGGTGTAAGGTGCTTGTCAACTCAGCACTGGTGAGGTAGAGACAAGGGGATACCTGGGGCTCACCAGTCTGCTAGTCTAGCCTAACTCAATGAATTCCAGACTAGCAAGAAGCCTTGTCTCCAAAAAAACTAAGTGGAAAGCATCCTCAGAAACTACACCCAAGGCTGACTGACCTCTGTCCTTCATATGAACATGCAAGCATGCAACCTACATACACACCTACATACACAAACATGCAAACACATCTACACACACAGAATAATAGAAACATTAGTAATCACCCAGAGATTAAATTCCAATAAAGCAAATAAATGAAATGTTAGTCCAAGAAGAATAGATACATGAGTAGACACACATATATACACCTGCATTTTTTTTCTTTTAAGATTTATTTATGTGTATGAGTGTTTTGTTGTGTACCACATGCATGCAGTGACCACAGAGGCCAGAAGAGAACATGAGGGTCTTCCCTAGACCTAGAGTTATAGAGAGCTGTGAGCCTCCATGTGGCTTCTGGGAACTGAACCTGGGTCCTCCACAAGAGTATCACATACTTAACAGCTGAGCAATCTCTCCCATCCCTACACATAAACTCTTACAAACAATACCCTTCTTCAAGAGCAAGAACACGAGCGAACTATTCAAAGACAGTAGTTCAAAGCATATATTTTGACTGACCTCCAGGTGCAGGGACATTACACCAACTTGCCTTGGAACTGACTCTATCCCCCAGAAGCTGGAGAATTTAGGGGAGGAGATGCAGTTGGGTCACAAGTGGCACAGCACACTGAATGTCATTTGAGTCAAAAAACCAAATCAGGATCCTTATAATGTTCAATTAACCCGAGGTCTCTCCAACACTTCTCATCTGGGCAGAAATTCAATGGAAGGGATTTGCCGGCTCTTATAATCTTGAAGTGTGTAAATATCCCTAAGTGAGGGACTCTTCTTAGAGAGAAATGAGATGTTGAGATGCTCAGGCTCCAATTAATGGGAATCCAATAATTCAGCCATAGTTCCTCTTCGGCTCACTGTGTCAGTTACAAAAGACTCAAACTTTTTCTTGCAGGACAAGGGTCTTCAGTTTGGGCATGGACGTTTTAGGTCAGATGCCCCTCTCTCTATCGTGTGTGTGTGTGTGTGTGTGTGTGTGTGTGTGTGTGTGTGTGTGTGTGTGTGTGTGCGTGCATGTGTACATTTCTCTCTGTGTCTCTCTGTGTGTCTCTTTCTATCTCTGTGTCTCTCTGTCTTTGAGTGTGTGTGTGTGTGTGAGTGAGTGTGTGTGTGTGTGTGTGTGTGTGTGTGTGTGTGTGTGTGTGTGTGTATCTGTAGTGTATAGCCACAGAAGACAAGCTTGGAGCCACAGAGGACAAGCTTGGGCTTTATTCCTCATATTTTTTAAAGGTGTCTCCTACTGGTGTCTCCTACTGGCCTGAAAGTCACCAAGAAAGCTAGTTTGGCCAGTGAGCCCTGGGGACCTGCCTGACTTTGCCTTCCCAGCACTGGGATTATAAGTATGCAGCACCATGTCCAATTTTTTTTTAAATTGTAAACTGCTTGGCCTATTAGCTCAGGTTTATTTCTTATACAGTTTTTTTATTGTTTTTATTGAGCTATATATTTTTCTCCACTCTCTTCCCACCCTCTCCACTCCCCTCCTACCCTCTCCCATGATCCCCACTCTCCCAATTTACTCAGGAGATCTTGTCTTTTTCTACTTCCCATGTAGTTTAGACGGACATTTTTTTTTTTAACCTTATGTTCTTGGGATCAAACTCTCATTCTTAAAAGAAAAGCATTTACTTACTGGGCCATCTTCCTAACTTCACGTTACTCTTTTACATTTTATTTATTTGTCTGTTTGCTTATTTATTTGCATGTTTGTTTTGAGATGGGGTATCACGTAGCCCATAGTAGCCTCCAACTCTCTGTGTAGTCGAAGGGGACCTTGAATTTGTGATCCTCCTGCCTTCATCGCCTGAGCAGGGTTCACAGCTGTGTGCCATCACACCCTGTTTATTTAGTACTAGAACTTGAACCCAGGGCTTTATGCAGTTAGTCAGGCTCTCCGAACTGAGCTAGAACCCCAGCCACAGACAGTTCTTTTTAATAAAGAGAATGTCCCCTTGCATTTGCCTGTTTAGCATCCCCTTTAGCTCCTTGTCACTGCACACTGTAACACACCAGTTTCTTGGCGGCCCGTGGAGACAAAATGATCCTATAAAAATCAGTGGTCTAGGAAATTTATCCAAGGTATTCAATCTGATCCCACAGTTATTTCTGTAGATGTGATTTCTCTTTCTTTTGCTTGTGGTACACATTCAAGTACCTGGAATCCTGAATAGGAAATTGTGCCTATTTCTTCACCTGCAATAGACTGATGAGAAAATATGAACAGGCACGAACAGACTCTCAGCCATTCTGTATGGAGATGCCTGTAGGAAGTCCTTTTGCTGGGGTCTAACTGGCTCCAGAAAATGCTATGCAAACTTCCAAGGAGAAAGCAATTAAATAGCCTTTCCCAGCTGCAACACCTATGAACCAAGACAATTACCAGCATAGCAAGAGAGGCATAACGGTACAAGAGGTGGCATTCACGTGCCAGTGCAAGACTTAAGGCTGACTCAGCAAGAGAGAAATCAATGTATGGTACTGGAACCCTAGCCAGTTTCCCAGGGCTAGTGACAGCATGGACCTTAGAAAAGAATCTCCTACGGTCAGTTTGCTAGACTGGCCATGGTTCCTTACTACATTCTAACTCTTATCCTTACATCCACAGGTAAATGTAGCTCCCACCCCATCATCAGAGAAGCCTCTCTCTGCAGCAAATGGAGACCATTGCGGAAAAACAAAGCAGGACACAATACAGAGATCAACAGATCATGGGGAGTCCAACCCTAGTGGATTCATCTACACCACAGCTCGTGCAGGAACATCGCGGAAGGGTGGGGAGAAAGACCGTAAGAGACAAAGTCTGTGGTGAGACAGTCTCTCCCAGAAATGATTGCCTAAACAAGACTGTAGCAACGGCAATATCAGTAGAGATATTAACATATTAAAGCTAACACATTAAACTTTCATGGGATCCCACCCTAGACAAAGAACTATGGGTAAATAATGACTTCTGGGAGGAGAATTAGGCTCTCTTGCAGGAAGGGCCTCTTATTGGTTGTCCAATGCATAGTAGTCAGTCCTGAAACTGTATGCACACAAATAACAAGCAACAAAAACAGACCCAGCAAGTTGTGTTTATATACTTAGGTATACACATACATATAGACACAGAAATATGTGTGTAAAATAATAATCAAAGGAAAGAAGGCCACCAACTGGGGAGGGGAGTATAAGGAGAAAGAGAGGAAGGAAAGTGATACAATATTATTTCAACTAAAAAAAGTATTTGAAGAAGTAGCCCATGTCGGGGAATAAATTTCATTTTTGTTATCTGAACACTTCCCTCTCTGACCAGGACAATGTAATAAATCCAGACCTCAGCTGGAGTTATTTGGGAAGACATCGCAAGGTACAAAACCAAATAGCTTCAAAGTCACATTCGTCTGGTGGCTAGTCATCTTTCTCCCTTTCCACTGTTGGGTGAGCAACACAAATAAAAGTCAAGTGACAGAGACTGGAAAGATAACTCAGTGGTTAAAAGCACTGACTACTCTTCCAGAGGACCTGGGCTCAATTCCCAGCATCCACATGGCAGCTAACAACTGTCTGTAACTCCAAGATCCGACACCCTCACACAGACACATACATGCAGGCAAAATACCAATATACATAAAGTAAGAATAAATATTTTTTTAAAAAAAGTCAAGTGACTTAATCCAGCCTGGATACATTTATTTGCCCTTGTTTTGTGAAAATGGGAAAGGATCACAATCCCAAAAAGGACAGATGATAGAGAGGCTGGAGTTTGTGTCCCCCAAAGTCCGCAATGTATCTTCAAGGTCCAAAGCCAAACACACTGTTCACCTTCCCAGGACCTTGCCTAAGGAACTAGTCTTTTGTCCCAGTAAAAATGGACTCAGAGCATCGGGACAAGACATCAAAGACTAGTAGCACCTGTGAGCTTTCAATTCATCAGAAACCAGAGCGACTGCCTAGGGCTTGTTTCTCAGTGCTCAGGAAATCACACCTGAGTGACTGGAGTCCTTCTGAATCCCGAGTGGTACCCTCAGGAGTCCCCTACCCCAGGATCAGCCAGACTGACTTTTAAATCACAGGATAAAAAGACGTTGCAAGCAGATGGCTTGATCTCATACATTTCTCTGCTGGAAAGTCAAGCCACTTATCTCTAATACATGCTGGGAATCGCATTCAAAATGTGATTAAACGCCACCAGCCAAGAATGGCTATTATGTTTAACAGACTGATTAGCAAGGGAGGGTGGCTGCAAACTGCAGTGGGGTAAATGGAATGTTTTAAATGATGCTGGCTAGTCTCTCTCCACTTCATTTTTAGGGCAATGGTTTGTTACACATATAACTAATAATGCCAAATAATGGAACGAGGAGCTTCAAATCTTAATGGACTCATTTAAATTAAATTTGTATTTATTGTCATTCTAATTATTTTCCCAGCATCTGGGTAAGACCCTTCGATATACCATGGTGAATGGCCATCTCCCTACCACAGGGCTGGTTAGAACAGACACCGGTTCTTTGGGAAGTTAAAAACAGGGGCTATGGGGAACTTGGCACGACACTTTCAGTTACAGCATTTTTTCCTAAGACCACATGTGAAAATAGCTTAGACATTTCAAACCATTCACTTAGAATACATCCTATAGACTTGCTTGTTTAATATCTTTTGCACTGTTCCATAAGACTGTTTTCTTGCAAATATGTATACTGTTCTTATCACACAGACCCATACCTCCATACCCTCCTCTTTTTCCTCCATTCTCCTTACTTGATCCCCCTTATTTCCCTAGGTGGTCTTGTTTCTACTTTATGTAACAAAATCATATGTATTTGGGTCTCTATGTATTATGTATTTATATATCTTTGAAGTCTGGTACCTAAAAATGAGAGAAAACAGTGATAAGTGTCTTTTTGAGACTGATCCAAATTGCTTAATACAACAACATCCAGTTGTTTCTTTTCCTGCAAGTGGTGTGACCTCACTCTTCCTATGGCTGAAAACCTCACATCGTGTAGATGAACCATCTTTTCTTTATACCGCTTACAATGTGCCCCAAATCAATATAGAATATATATTTTAATTATGAGCATAATAACCTCCAGTGGACCTCACTGATGGCTCCTCTTTACATGCATCTGTCCTGATTCATGTAAGTGCTGCCTGTGGTCTTGATGCGGCCAGGTCCCGTAAATAATCCACTTACCACTGCAAGTCTGGTTGTTACAGGTCGACATCGGTGTATACATGCTGGTTCTTGACAACTTCTAAGCACAACAATGCTCTCAGCCCACTTAGCATAGATATAGTTGTCTATAATCCCCTGAGACAAGAGGAAACAGCATCATGGTTCACACAATCAGAATGTTCCAAGGGTAGAGATGTGCTGACACTGGGTGGGAACAGACCATCACCTACAGAAAGCTAGCATGGGAAACTGAGCAAAAGCACCCCAGTCTTCTTGAGTTCCGAGATACAGGAAAGGGAGCTGGGAAATGTCTGGGGTTGGTGGCATGCAGACACTGTTGGAAAATGAATCTAGTGCAGAGGGAGTTGAGCCAGAGCCAGGCAGTGATGGACAGCTGGGACCTGTTTGTAGCTCTGGAACTAGATAATACACTCAGTTTTGTTTGGTTGGTTAATATTGCCTTTATTTCCTAGAATCATTTTAAGACCTTTGAAATAGAAGGTGGAAGGTAAAGATTCCCACATGTGCCCTCCCCTCCCGCCTTACACACACACTCTCCACTAGCAACCAGAGCCATGGTGGTATACCTGTTACAGTCGTTGAACCCTTACTAACACACCATTATCACACACACAATGCACAGCCTCCATAGGGACCTCTCTTAATGATGGAAGCCAAGGCTTTGCCAAACATGTAAAGGCCATGGTTATCACACCAATAATTATTGCTGTGGAAGACTTCTCCTCTTGCTATCCATTTTCTCTCCTTCCAACTGGTTCCTAGAAACCACTGATTTCATGGCCTCCACAGCTTTGTCTTCCCTGGAATGGCATATAATTGGGAACATAGTATGCCATTTTATTTTATATGCATTGGTGTTCTGCTTGCATAGATATATGTGCATATGTGTACAGTACCCATTGAGGCCAAAAGAGGGCATTGGACCCCTCCAAGGTGAAGTTACAGGTGGTTATGAATCACCATATGAGTGCTGTGGATCAAACCCAGGTCTTCTGCAAAAGCATCCAGTAAGCACTTTTAACAGCTACGCCACCTCTCTAGACCCATTTGGCTTTATATGTTTGTTTATTTTGAGATGAGGGTCTCCTGGTATTTCTGAGGCTGAGCTGGAACTCACTATGTAGTCCAGCTGGTCTTACACTCCTGATCTTCCTGTCCTGTCTCAGCCTCCTGAGCTGGAATTACAGGTGTATGTTGCCGCACCCAGATATTGTAGAACAGCTTCTTCCACCTTAAAACTCTCTGTATTCTGATGGATGAGGTAAGTCATTTGGATTTTATCTGTTGATAAAATTTTTTATTTGTGTTTACTGTTTAATTACTTGCTCTGTTGCCCTCAGTTTGTGTGTGTGTGTGTGTGTGTGTGTGTGTGTGTGTTTACTTTGTAATTAGGACATTTAGGGGTCTGTGGCAATAGCTCAGTGGCTCAGAGCCTGGGCTGCTGTTGCAGAAGACCCAGGTTAACTTTCCACGTGGTGGTTTGCAACTACCTGTAACTCCAGTTCCAAGGATTTGGGTGCCCTTTTCTGACCTCTGTGGGCACCAAGCACCCATGTGGTGCATATACATACATGTAGGCAAAACACATACATAAAAATGACATGAACAAGTGTAATGAAAGAAAAAAATACTTAAGAAAATCCAAACAAGGCCAGGTGATGGCGCTGTATGCCTTTAATCCTAGCACTCGGGAGGCAGAGGCAGAGGCAGGCGGATCTCTGTGAGTTTGTTGCCAGTCTGGTAAACAGAGCAAGTTCCAGGACAGGCTCCAAAGGTACACAGAGAAACCCTGGAAAGAGAGGGGGGAGGGAGGGAGGGAAAGGGGGGGAACCAAACAAAAAAATATTACCACTCAACTGAGATGTACAGGAAGGAAGGCCCTGTTGTTGGTCCACTGTGCTCTCCACGCGTCTCCTAAGTACCTCTATTACACCATTCTTCCTTGCAAAGGTCAAGAAAGAAAACAGAAGTGCATGTTGCTTCTTGCATCTCAGACTTTGCAAGGACAAAGTTGTTAGCTCTTGCCTCACTCTGTTAGAAGACAACACTGAACCCAGAGCCAGAGGTCTTGGCTGTGTCCCTCTCTTTTAGCAGGAAGAGCTGAAGAGACAAATGACAACCGTCAGCAGATCTGTCACCTGCAGTTTATTAACCAAATAGCCACATAGACTGGACATCAAGTTGATATCCAATAACTATGAAGCATGGATGGAACTGCGATTGTTAGGCTAAAGCCATGCTGAGCACAGGGCTCCAAGTCTGGTCCACAATAAACAATTAATACATCCTCATCATTCAGCAGCATCCATCCAATACTGGCCATCTTTAGAAGAAATGCGGAATGTCCACTATATAACCTTTCTTGGACATAATAAGAATTATGAAGAGATTTTCTTACACAGGGACAAGCAGAGATATAAATGTCCACTGGAGTGTGCTAAGCTCTGTAGCACCCATAGGTCCTGTGTAGCTATTTAAATGTAATATTTAAACAAAATAAGATAAAAATTAAGCTCAGATTGCACCAGCCACATTCAGTTGGCCATCAGTCACAGGTCATTCTCATGATCTGCCCCTGGCATCACAGTTGATAGGGACCAGCTTCTCTCTCATTATCTACATGTACCTGTTGGAGTAAATGTTATCGTGAAACTCAGTGCTGTCTCGTAGGCCAACAGATTGACATCAGTTGCTAAGATAACATTGCAATCGATTCCACTTCTTGTAATTAGCATGTGGTGTGTTTAAGCTAATACTTAGGGGTGCTGGAGATGATTCATGGTGAAGTATTTGTGGTAAAGGTGTGAGGCCTGAGTTCAGACTCCCTGGAACCCACAAAAAAAGCAGAGAGTGGTGGCATACATCTCCCTCTGGTCTCATGAGACAAGACAGAAGGCAAACCCCCAGCATCTCTCAGGACAGCCAGTCTGGTGTGTGCACTGGTAACCAACAAGGAGACCTGCCTTAAACAAGATGGACGATGAGGACCAACATCTGATGATGTCTTCTGACCTCCACATGTACACTGTGGCATGTGAGCACACACACATATGCAGAGTGCGGGGAATGCACATGCACACAAATAGAAATTTTTAAAAAGTCTTTAAAAAAAGAAAGTATTGGGGATGAAAAATGGTCATAAAAGGCAGACTAAACAAATGCAATGAAAGAAATAGAAATAACATGTAAAATAGTAACAAAATAGCTTATATGGTAGAAGGCTGAAAACACATCAGAGCATACCCACCTACGAGGAATGTATGAAACTTGACTTTCTCATGCCTGTCATTCTGTGGGAAAGAATCTCTAATGCCATATACCTACATCACATAGGGATTTGGTCGACATGGCAAGACATAATTTGTGTGGCACATCCTAAAACCAATCTTTCTTATCACACACATATCCATTTGTGGGTGGATGGGAGCTCGCTGTGCAGAGGGGATGAAGGGTGTTTGAAAGAAGACTGCACACTTAAAATCAGACCTTGGGAACATGGCTCTAATTCTGATTTAATGCCAGCTCCATCAGAAGCAAGCTTGCATCTACACTGCACAAATGATAATGTATGTCTTAATGGCTGGAGCATTTTACCTCCCCATGTTTTTTTAAATCACATTCAACTCCACGTCTGGCTTTTTTAGAATACTATATATTTTAGTTTCACTTACAAGCAGCTGCATGAATTAGAAAAAGCCTCAAACTCAAAAGCAATCCTATCTTAATTTTTAAATTTTATTAGGGAAAAAAATGAGCTGCCCAGCTGCAAAGTGGTGCCGTTATTCTGATGCGCAGAGTGCATTCTGTCTCATTTAGCCCACCCTCTTGCCTTGCAAAGAAGAGAGAAGTCAGCTGAATTCCCCAAAGAAGATCATTTTTCCTCACCTTTCTCTTTCTCTGTGAAGCATTTAATTTGGGGGTGTTAATTATACTTCTCATTGAAATTAATTTTTATTTTACTTAAGTTCTTTTGACTCTTGTTAATATTAATCAACTACAGGGCCATTTGGTAAAATGTAATTAACTGATTTTTAGGGCTTTAATTGCTTCTCTTTGATGTGGATATGGTGGCTTTGCTTTTGTGTGGTACATGGTTGGTAGATCTGAATGAACATCCAAACTAATATCATGGTGAGTATAAAAAAACAGAGTACATACTGGAAACATGAAGAATTCAGTTATGAAATCCACAGTGATCATAATAATGATTATAGTGGCTAATATAAGTGATCAACTTGACAGGTTCAGTATCACCTAGGAGACAAGTCTCCAGGCATGCCTGTGCAGAATTATCTTGATTCAGTTCATTGTATTGGGAAGACTCTCCCTAGCTGTGAGTTGCACCATTCCCTGAACTTGGGTTCTAGGCTGCATAAGAAAGGGGAAACTTGGGGGCTGGAGAAAGGGCTCAGTGGTTAAGAGCACTTTCTGTTCTTGCAGAAGACTGGAGTTTGGTTCCCAGCACCAATGTTAGTGGCTCACAAAGGTCACTAGCTGCAGCTCTAGGGGATCTGACTCCCCCTTCTGGTCTTCATGGGCACTGCACACGTGTGTGCATGTACACATATAACACATATGAAAATAAAATATTTTTGTAAAAAGAAAAGTGGGAGAAAGCTAGCTGAGAGCAAGGATTTGTCATTTTCTTTTTCATAACTACAGATGCAATTTGACCAGCTGCCTTATCCTCCAGCCATCTTGACTTCTCCGCCATGATGGGCTACACCCTTGAATTTGAACCAAAATAAACCCTTCAATTCCAAAGCTGCTTCTTCTCAGGGCATTTTATCACAATGGCAGGAAAAGTAACTAAGATAATGCTCAAAGTAAAACTAGCTTTGGAGACTTGAGAGGAAAGAATTCTTGGAGATCATAGAACATCTAATGACCTCTTCTCCTAGGGCCATTATGGGTAAAATAAACATCACATCTAGGGAAGATATCGTCTAAGCTCCTAAAATGGTAAGTTCTTTCTCATCTATAAGGAAATCTCAAATCCAGCTATGGTAAGGACAGTGAAGCCACATCATGTGGGAAAATTACAAGCAGTTGAAAATTAAGAAAATTAACTTTATGTATTAATTTATTAATTAATGCAGCCATATTTTTTAAAGAAAGCATCCACTTGGTTCCTTGGGTTTGGGTTCCTGTAGTATCCCTTTCTTATACATCTCTTCCTGCCTACCTCCCACCACAGAACTGCAGGATGTCTCTCTCTCTGACATATCTACTATGCTGCAATTTGGTCCTTTAAGCTGCAATGACAGTAAGGTTCCACAAGAGCTTCTTTGTAAGCTTTGTCAGATTCTTGCATTGTTCCTGCAGATGTCACTTCGTAGCACTGTCTTCTGGAAATAACATGGCCATCACATTCATGAACTCACAGTAGATGTCCTTACCATCACAAGACCCACGCAAGTTCAAGCTAACCAAACTTCTGGCATGGATTGGGAAAGAAACCCACCACTGACTTAGGAGCTATTGGCAACTGATGGCTTACAAAGGAAGGAGAATCATTCTCCCTTGTAAGTATAGACACTGGCAGGTTTCCCACACTCCTGCAGATGGACCCACACCCATGAACCCATGAGTAATACTACGTGGACTTGGTAGATTGTTGAACAAGAAGAACAGCATCAGCAACAAGAGGAGGAGATGATGATGAAGTTGGGAGATGGACATGGAAGAAGATGTGGGGAAATTAGAGGGGGTGTGAGTGGTGGGTACTATCATAGTTCTCTGTCTCCACAAATAAAATTCTCAAAGAATTAACTTTTAAATCCCTTCCTGCTTTTCGAGCAGGAAGAAGACTCATTTCCTGACTGGCAGAAGATGTGCAGTTGTAAATCCTCAGTCTTGACTCATACCTTTGGGAAGAAGCCTGGGGATACTAGAGAAATGTGGTGGGTGTGGCATAGTTTGTGCCCTATTGTTGTTCCTCGGTTGCTATAGAACAAGGCACTGAGTATGCCTGGAAGGTTCTATAATATTGGTGCACACCTGAGGAGCCCCTGCTGTTCCAATACAGAGGTGGGACCAATAGGCCAGAAAGCATCCAAGGGGCAGAACTGCCTAACAGGCCATCCACTCTGAGATGATAAGCGATGTCTGACTGTGACTGGGTATGAGCAAATATCTGAAGAAAGTATGAATGTTCCTTTTTTTCAGTTTTGGTGTTATTTACATAAGTATATCATTTATCAAGATTAATTGAATTGAACACCAAATATGAGTGGGGTTTTTTTTTTGTTTTGTTTCTTTGTTTCTTGCTCATTTGAGTCAGAGTTTCTCTATATATCCCTGCCTGGCCTGGAGCTCACTATGTAGACCAGGCCGGCATGGAATTCACGAGATCCGCCTGCCTCTGCTTTCCAAGTGCTGGGATTAAAAACTTGCATCATGACTCCCAACTCCTGGATGTAATTTGTAATTGAACAAGCCTTGTATTTTGTTTATATATAATAGACAGAATTTGAGGAAATATGCAATCAACCCTGTGATTCTGAGATATTTAGTGAGACTTTAAGGTATCCAAAATACTGTTGTAAAGGGAGAGGGAGCTCTTGTTCCTGTTTGTACAGGCTGAGAACCTCACAGCTGTGCAGCAATAGCAGGGAACCAATCAGCTACATAGCAATGGATTTGTGCCTTCTATGGATGTGAAGCATGCAGCCAGCATGGTCCTGTAGAGAGTCCTTTACTGGAAGAAAAAAAGAAGAGAAACAATATTTCTAAAGCCATCCTGCTAGGTTGGAGACCCAGTTGATCTTTGTTTGACAGGAAGTATTTATCTGAGTTCCACCCAAAAGAAGGCTTGAAGGCTCATGGGGTTACATTGTGACTCAAGGTAACTTTTCCGAGCAGGACTCAGCATCAGTACTGGGAAGATAGGGAGACGCAGTTCCATTCTTTGTGTTTCAATTGTGCTATCAATAAAAATAAAGAGGGCAGAATAAACTCGGCTCCTTGGAGCCCAGCTTGTCCTTGGAGGCAGAGAATTGAAGACTGCAGTGAGACTTATGAGCCACAGCCCAGCATCCTAGCATCTACCCAAGTCAGCTGTGAACCAGACAGTGCCGACTGCCCACAGCCAATCAGGGACAGAGTGAAGAAATAGTCATGGTGTTAAAAGAAGGGGGGGTCTTCTCTAGAGTCCTCAGATGCCCATTGCACGTTTAACTGCAAAGGTCACCAAGAATAGATGCTGCTTGTGACATCTGAGAGATTAGCCAGGCACAAGGTTAATGGTGTGACTCTGCCTACAAGCTACTCCTGACAGGAAGTGTCTAATGTGCCCAATAGAAGGCATGAAAGGTTACATGGATACTCTCTGGGTCAGGTACCTTCTCCAAATAGGTACCCAAGATCAAATATAAAATGAAATATAAAACAAATGGAAGACATTTGATGACAGCTACTTGGAGAACTTCCTGCTCCAGTGGGCAGAAAAAGTAGAAAACTCCAGGGACAGTGTTTTAAGAAGCAGAGAATTCAGAAATAAAGGTAACAATAATGTCATCTTTACACCTTACATCAAGATAAACCTCATTAATATATACTGTCACTAGGACTGTGGGTTCCCCAGACTGGTTAATGCTTAGATAACATCTTATCACCTGCCTTGTAGAACGATTCCCCAACAATTCACATGTGCATGCACACCCATACACATACACACACACACACACACACACACACACACACACACCCTACTGACTTCATTTAATGTCTCTCTGTCACTCCCCAGTGTGTGTATACCCTAATAAATCCATATGATGTTGCTCACGTGCACCTGTGTGTAGTGTAGGGCTGACCACTGTGATTGACTGAATAACTCATCAAAGAGCTCAGCCCTAGGAAACTGATTCTTCCTCTAAAAAATAAACAGTCAACAGAGAGAAGAAGCCAGTATGAGTCCACTAGGCTACCCACTGCCTCTCTTGTGATTGGCAGGTCAGTGGCTACCAGCTTTTCATTACGACTCCTACCCACTACCTCTCGCTCCCCAGTCTTCACTAAGACCTAAAGATGCCATGCATGGAGGATCCTGGCGGAGTAGCTCTCATCCAGAGGCTAGAAGAGAAACAGAGATACTTATTTGCATTTCATATCTGTTTATTCAGCACATTCCACCAGAGTCTAACTCCACCATGGGGGCATGCTCACCATTTAACTTAAGCATGCCCTCCACAGATGGTGGCTGAGAGAGAAATAAGAAGATGTTTCAACGCTGGGGACTTAGAAAACCATCCTTGTTTGGGTTACTAAACACTGCTAGAAAATGCTTCCCAGAATATTTTTGGTTTCATCAACTGCACAAAAATCTTAAGGGACCTATGGATGAAAGCTCACAGCTGTACCGAGTGGTGAATGATACCGAGTCGCTCAGAACAGCACAGGAGCACACAATTCCCAGACAGAATTAAAAGAAAAGATAACGTGCCTTTTACTTCTGCGCAGGCTCCCCAAATTCTAGACAGCTGTTTTATTAATCAGAAAGTGTTAAAAGGATGCCACGAAAAGATGAATTGAATTAAAACCAAAAGTAAAAAAAAAAATCATGATTTGGAAGTGCAAGTGTAATGGGGAGAAAAATAAGTCCTGCTGTACTGCTACAACTCTGTCTCTAATTTTTGTGACTTTGAGCACGATGTTACATTTGTCCCTGACTTCATATGTGAAATCCTGTCGTTCTGGCAAGTGGAATCGAGGCTCTCTAAGAGGGGAAAGCAAGGCCCAGGATTCTGTTACAGAAAGAAGAGTATAATTTAAAGATAAATGACCTTCCTCCTCACCCTTCGAGGCTGTGTGACATGTAAGGACACTAAGAAAGCAGACTCCATCATACACAGTTGTAACCATATTGCCATTTAGGCTTTTCAAATACTCTACTCAATGTTTAATGCATCTGCCATTTCGCAGAAGCCCATCTCTCTGCAGGGCAGTGTGCCACATGGCTTAGCATGAATAGGGATAGGGTACCTGACTTTGACGCCCCCTCCCAAAACACAGCAGAAAACACACCAGAAGCCAGGAACCAGGCTTCTGCATTTCTACTTGAAGTGGTTCAATCAGATAATTCTTAAACCAAAAATCTTACTTGGAATTAATTATTTTGAAGGCTAGGTCCCCTGTGGATTGGTTATTCTGTGATTCAGGGATGGGAGAGAAAGTTAATAGCTTTCTAATTATATCAAGTTTCCATTTTAAAAATCTGGTTCTCATTTATGAGTCTGTCAGGGGATTATCAAGCTACTTGGTCTTGGCTCTTAATTCGTAGAGCAAGAATAAATTAATGCAGAGAATAAGGTCTTACTCTCTTAAATTACTACCTTGTAAGTTGAAGCAATTAAACTCATTTACTTTTATTAAAATTGTTAACAAACCCATTTAACAGAAATCTGACTATCTATGAAGGATTCAGTAGTTTTCATGCAATAACCTAGTGAAGATTGGACACCTAACTTACTGTATCAGCTATACTGAGATTATAAACAAAAATAAATATGTTCATCTCAAAGTATTCCGAGTTTAAATTCATGGCCAATTTTGTTTTTTTAATTCAGCAAATCTACATTTTTTAAAGATTTATTTCTTTTTATTTTATGTGTATAAATGTTTTGGTTTCATGTATGTGCATCATGTGTGCACAGTGCCCACATAAGTCAGAAGAGGGCATCGGATCCTCTAAAACAGCAGTTACAGAAGACTGTGAGCCACCATGTGTTGATGAGAACTGAACTCAGATCCTCAGAAAGAGCAGTCAATGCTCCTAACCACAATGCAGTCTCTCCAGCTCCAAATCTTTATTTTTAATATATTTAAAGTGTCAACCAGTCATCACTCTGTGGATGAATGTCATGAGCTCTTTTCCTTTCTCTGCAGTTCCCAATCATCATTACTTGGATATCCAAGGTGAAGTAGGGCATATTATGCTATGTTGCGTAGAGGGATTTCCCATGGCATGAGAGATAAGTGGTGGTCCCTCAAATCCTACCTCAACTGTATCTGTAGCTATTAGATAGGGTTAAAGTTGGCCTCAACTGAAATGGGGAAAGGAGATGAATACCCGTCTGTATGCGTGTACCTGTGTAAGTATTTGATAGTCTCCTTGTTGCTATGACAAAATGCCTGGCAGAAGCAGCTTTTGAAAGGAAGGTTTTGGTTCTGACTCATGATTTAAGAAGGCATACTGACCTTTATTGAGGGAGGAAAGATGATGGGAACTTGAGGCAGCTCATCATGCACCCTCAGCCAGAAAATAGAGAGATTATCACTAGCAGCCTTCTGGCTTCTCCCTTTTTTCCTCTTTTTTATTTAAACCAGGACCCCAGACCATGAACTTGTGCCACGCAAATTCAAGTTAAATCTTCCCTCACGAGTTAATCCTCTCTGGGAGAAATCCTCATAGGCATGCCCAGACATGTGGCTCCTTGATGATTCTAATCCATTCAAGCTGACAGTTAAGTTGAGCATTCATAGCACGCATGATTGTATTGTACGTACCTTCAACTGTGCACAACTGAACAGAGAGATTACAAAGATGGAGATGGAAAGAAAAAAAAACTGGCTATTTCTCTAGTTTCTGCTGCTGTGATAAACTACCCCAACCAAAAGCAATTTAGGAGAGAGACATGCTTGTTTTAACTTAGAATTCCAGGTTATATCCCATCCTTGTGGGGAAGCCAAGATAGAAACATTAAACAGCCACATCACATCACAGCCACAATCAAGAGAAGAGAAAAATGACTCCAAGCATGCTCATACGCTTGCGTGTGCCGAGTCTAGCTTTTCCAGTCTTCTCCAATTTCGGGTCCTCTCTGCCTAAGGAATGGTGCTACTCTCCGTGGACTGGATCTTCCCACACCAACTAATTTAATTACCACAGTCCCCCAAAGACATGCCCACAGGCCAACCCAAGGCAGACAACCCCTCATTAGCACTCTTCCCAACGATTCTAAGTGGAGGAAAATCAGCAATTAAAGCTAACCAGTAGAGTCGCATATCTGAAAAATCCTAAGGTGGGAGTTTGGGGGGTTTTATTTTTATTTTTTATTTGTTTGTTTGGTTGGTTGTTTTCAAGCCAAACATAAGCCTTACCTGAGAAGTATCAGTCTCAAAATTTGCTCTGATTTATTTTTCCCCTCTCTGGCTCTTCCACATAGTCACTTCAGCGTTGACACAATGAAACATGACTGGATGTTGTGACATGTCCCACACATTCAACAAATATTTACTGAGACCTGACTCTGCCCAAGCATTGTTCTAGATTTGGGAGACAGCAATGAATCAAACTGCTCTGCTGTCAGCGGACACCACTCTATCACAGACTGGACTGCAGCCTGCACAATAAACAGATGGGTGTGTGTTAGGCCTGGAAGTAGTACATGCTAAGAAGAAGGAATGCATTGGCAGTGGCTGAGAGTCTTTCCGAAGAGCAACTAGTATTGATGGGGTGGCACATTGGTCAGGGTTCTCTAAGGAGCAGAACAAATAGAATAAACATATATTGTAAAGGAGATTGTAAGATTGTCTTACACTAGAAGGACTGAGTAGCCCAACAGTGGCTTTCTGCATAAGAGAAGCTGAGAACCCAGCAGTTGCTCAATCCATAAAGCTGGAGGCCTCAGCCATCCCTATGTGGGTGCTGAAGGCGTGGAGGATTCCTGGAGAGCTGCTGGTCTTCAGTCCACAACAGACACACTCACAAGGAGGATGCAAAGCCAAGCAAGCCGCAAAGGTTTCTTCTCTGACTTCATTCCTGGGATGCTTCTAGACAGAGGCAGAAGGTCTTTCTCTGCGGGGAGGTCCTCCTTTCTGCAGTTCATCCATCCTGGAAATGCCATCACAGAGATGTCAAGAGCCCTGTGTCTCAGATGATTCCAGATCCAGTCAACCTGACAACATTCACCCCCACAGATGGTCAAACAAAAGAGGGAGGAAAGGAGTGCGAGACCATTGCTGGGAGCAGACAGTCATGCCTGCATCTTGTCATTGACCCAGCAACAACCACTCAGTGAGACAGACTTGTCCTCTGCCCTTCAACAAGATTAAGGAAGGAGGAGAGACAGATTAGGAATTTACAGAATTATAGTTTGGGGCTCATGGGTCAAATATGTGAGCCAATGGGGAAAAAATTTTTAAAGCACCATAGACAGTTCTTGAGTGTCAACCTTGCAGATAATGATGTCATTTCAGAATGTCAAAAGGTTAAACATGCCTGTCAAGGCACCACAGCTGATCCATCCAAGGACATCTTGGTTGCTACCAAGTATTGGCAGTTGTGGATGAAACTGAGATATTTATCTTTCTCAGGGGGTGGGCCTGCTTCCTGAATTAATTCATCCTGGAAATGCCCTCACGGAGATGTCAAGAGGCATGTGTCTTAGCTGATTCCAGACAAACACACACATAGACACACACACACACAGCAGGGGGTGCAGGTAAAAAATATAGATAGAAATACATACATACATACATGCATACATACATACATACCTTCAGGTTTCTGTGTGGATGTGAGTTTTCAGAGGACCCAATTGCTGGAATGTATAGTGAGTTTTAGCTAGTTTTCTGAGAAATCACTAAACTACCTTACAAAGTGTCTGAACAACTTTTTCATTTCCATTCTCAATGAGTGAGAATTATTGCTATCTTTCATCTTCCTCAGCATTTGAAAAAATACCACAAAAAATTTAAGCACCATAAACACTTTCATTATCTGATACATCTCTCAGTACAATTGTTTCTCTGTATGGTCTTCATCCTTCATCTCGATACTGATTTTTTTTTCCACACCAAAACAAATTTATAATATGACTTTCTATGAAAAAGGAAAACAAGCCAATTTGGCTTACTGTACTGTGGCTTGTAGAAATTTGAGCATGTTTGTGTTTGCTTTGGGCGCTGTTGTTAATCTAGATTGGATCCATCTCCAAAACCCATTATTTGAACTATCAGAGGATTATTGTCAAATCAAGGCAAAGCACTCTCAAGTCAATTCAAGTTTTTCCAATAGATTTGAAAGATGAGGAAGAATTTTTCTACACTCTGCTGCTAGCTGCATTCATGGCCGTCTCACATGCTGGTCTCACTACCATATTGCAGAAGTGGGGAGGTTGGATTAAGGCTGAAGCATCTAGAAAAACAGAACATCTTAACTCAGAGCAAGGAAATGAACCCCATGTGAATATTGAATGCTGTGATTTTACTGACTTTAGAAGAAATGAATTTTGCTGTTCAGTAGCACATTAAGAGGTCAATGAACTATGCTATTGCCTCTGTCTGGAGTGTCCCTCTTCCCAGCCAGCTCCTTCTTATTAAAATTTCTTCCCATACCTGGAGCAGTAGTCCTTATACCTTCCTTACAATACTCCCAAGTACTTCTTAATTAAATTACATGATTTCATTAGCCTGATAAAAGTACAGCTAGCCTGAGATGTCCCCAGTACATATGCTTCTTATCTATCTTTATTTTTTTCATGTATACACAATATGTGTGTTTTCATGTATGTCTGTGTGTTTGTGTGCAACCATGTGTGCACTTTCCTCAGTGAGCAAATGTCTTTTGGGATAGAACATAGGCTGGAATTATAATGACCTTGCCCTGGTCACATATTAACTAGCCCAGAGCCACTACACAAAAATACAACATTTGATCATTACTGTATTGGGTTCATGGAGTTCTGTTGTATAACATTAACAAGTGGGTTCTTATTGTTTGTTAAAAACTTAAATGTGGATCATGTGTACACAGAGAAAGACCAAAATGCCTCTCCCCCGCCCCATGCCATTGAGTCTTACACCCAGGAAAAAAATTAACATTGAGAATTTTCTGTAGGGATGCTTTTCCTCCACAGGAAGAGTGGGAATTTTCCTCTCCCACAAATGACGCGAGCAATTTAGAAAATGATTTAAAAGAAAGGGGGCATCTTACAATATTGCCAATAACAGTTAGCAAATCTCATTAATGAGATACACTGATGGGGAAATCACTACAATTCTACTTTGCAGCAAAATACTGTAATTAAGCCATTGTGTGTCTGTGTTATTTAGCAAATGAATAATTGTACCGTGCCCCTGAGACTTACTGCTACTTTGGAGCATCAGCCTAATATCGTTGCCGTCTTGTCTGCAGCTCACTTAATGAGCAATATATTCTGAGTCATGTCCAAGGCAATTGACTGCTTTATACAGGCGAATAGCCCAGCAACAGAAAAGACCCAGTGTGCTGAAAGTTTTAGAACACTGATACAGATTTAAATTATATTTAACTCTTTAAAGGGGTGTTATTAGTTTAGAAAGGGTCAGTGGACATCTTGTATCTGCCAGTATTCATGCTGAGTGGTAAGGATCTAAATACCACAGCTCTGAGCCTGGGAAAGTATTTACAAAGAAATCATAAAATCAACCAGGACAAATGGCGGTGTCATTGTCCGACAATGTCTGGCCATTCTCCATAACTTCTGCTCTTAACCACACTCCAAAATGACTCTATTAGGAATGCACCTGACACGCCGGGCTTCCATCTAAACAATGGAGGAAGCAAGTACCTAGTACTTGGGAAGCTCAAGAAGGATAGAAAATTCAGGGCCAACTGGGAGGATGCAGAGATGGCTCAGAAGGCAAAGGCATTTGCCACCAAGCTAACAACCTGAGCTCTAGTTCTGACCCACGAGAGGGAAGGAGAGAACTGGCTCCCCAAAGTTATCCTCTGGGTTTCATGGCATGCATGGACATGCAGGCTCACACACTATAAATAAAAAATGAATGTCTTTTCAAAAAATACTCATCTTATTGCTTTTAATTATGTGTAGGTGTGTGTGACTGCCTGTTGGTATATGCATGTGAATGCAGATATCCACAGAGGCCAGAGGCATCAGCTCTTCTGGCACTGGACTTACAGATGGTTATGAGTCTCCTGATAGATGCAGGGAACGGAACCCTCTGTGGAGACAACATGTGCTCTTAACTGTTGAGCCATCTCTCCAGCCCCATAAATAAGTTTAACAAAAAGAAAGGAAGAGAGAGAGAGAGAGAGAGAGAGAGAGAGAGAGAGAAAGGAGAGAAGGAAGGAAAGAATGAAAGAAGGAGAGAGGAGGTGCTGGGGTGGAACCCATGGCTCTTTTTTTCTTTGTGTTTACCTGGAAGATCCTGAGGTCAGCAGGAGGGCAAATAGCTGCAGGTTCCACTTTGTCAGTGGAGGGATGGTGGTTTGACCTTCTAATAAAGTCAAGGTTGGATTTCATTGAAGTCACCTTCCAACTCTTTACTGAACTACCTAAGGCTGAGCATCAGGTTACTTGGCCTGGAAAGAACAAGTTTCCCTCAAAGCCCATGCATGGTAACACCGGCCCCTAGGGGGATCATCTTAGGCTTCTTCTCTATTGACTCGAGACTCTCATACAGAGAAGTCAAAACACAGAAAGGGTTGTTGTGGAATTTTCTGGGAATGAGTTGTGTTAGAGAAACATGATGTCATTAAGGAAACAAAAAAAACCGCATATTGGTCTGTTTAGTAGGTCCCCTCCTGTGGGTCAGAGCTAGCACAGCAACTTTATGGAGTGTTTGAACCCCCTGCCTTTTGTCTCTAGTGAGTTGAACCCAGAGCAGAGTTCTTATCTTAGCAAGAACAGGAGGTCTGCACAGGGACCACAGTCACCTACATCAGGTACCCAAGACTGAAGGATACCGTTTCCCTACAATGCTTCTTCACTACGTAATTACATCTAAAATGAGGAGTGAAGCATGGAGCCTGCAAAGTTTAGCTACCCTCATGCAGGCCCAGGACTAACACAGAGGCATGGAAGGCAGGCATGCAATCAAGGGGTGCGACCGTTCACAACAAGGGGGACTTATAGCTGGGCAGTGGTGAGGCACAGCTTTAATCCCAGCACTTGGGAGGCAAAAGCAGGCAGATCTCTGTGAGTTCCATGCCAGCCAGGTCTACAGAGTGAGTTCCAGGACAGTCAGAGCTGTTATATAGAGAAACCTTGTCTAGAAAAAAAATCAACAAGAGGGCCTTATAAGACTTGTGTTCTTTGACTTGGATTCTTCCTCTCGTGAGTTTGAGGCCCTGTGAGCAGTGGCCAAGTGAAATCTCTAACACTGGCTTGAGGAGGCTTTTGACGAGCTTTTACAGGGTCTTGCTTGCAGAGTTTTGGTGCACAAAGCTCTGGATTGCATGATACCATCCAGAAGCTGTGGTGCAAGGGTCTTGACCCAAAAAAATTATGAAATCCAGAGAGGCTCCTGGAAGAGATGAGGTCTATCCATGACATGTCCCTGTCACACAAGGGGACTGCCATCCAGAGAGTCTCAAAGTGCTAAGGCCATTGGGGTCTGTTATGGCTAGAGTTAGTCTTATGCATAACAAGCAGATAATGAGCCTAGCTTTAAAGGGTGTTCAAAGCAAGAAAGTGATACACAGCTGAAAAATCTGTTTGAGTTTATATTTAACATTTGCATTGGAAATGAGAGAAACTTGAGTTGGGCACCAGCAGGGTTTCCCCTTAGTTAGACTCAGCTTACTGTAAAATAAGCTACCGAAGGTTAATAGACAGGACTTCCTTGGGTAGGTGTCCCTATAATGGTCCTTTGTAATTATCCACTTGACACAATCTGGAATCACTTTGAAGGGCCTCTCAATAAGGGGCTGTTTAGATGAGACTGGCCAATGGGCACGTATGTAGGAGGTTATCTTGACTGCGTTCACTGAGGTTGGAAGACTTGCCCACTGTGAGTAGTGCCATCCCCTAGCGCAGAAAATGAGCTGAGCATTTCTGTGCAGACATTCATTCATCCCTCTCTCAGCTTGACAACGGATGGCATGTGACGAGTTCTCTCAAGCTCCTGCCGCTCTGATTCCTCTGCTAGGATGAAATATAACCTGGAATTGTGAGCCGAAAGAAATCTTTCATTTTTCCTTACATTGCTTTGGTCAGGGTCTTTTATCACAGCACCAGTGAACAAAACTAAGACACTCCCCTAAACTGTGAGTTCATGAGTCTTCTTTGTCTCATCTCTTCCGTTCGAGGTCAAAGCAGCATGGGGAATGTGATCGAAAACCATCCGATGAGACAGATAGCCGGGTTTGCTCTCCTGTCACAGCTCCTGCCTCCATGTCCACCCTGCCTTGATGGCCTCATCCTTCGGGAACTTTAAGCCAGACTAAAGTCTTCTCCTATAAGTCACCTTGGTCCTGGTGTTTTATCACAGTGACAGAAAGTAACTAATATAGTGCATCATGGGAAGCCTACAACTCCATGCATGAAATACCTTCACTTCCCAATCTTTAAAAGCAGGCTCTGTTCTTACAAGGTCTCCCCAAAATGCTCAGAGTAGAACTGAATCTTGAGGAAGAGTTTACCCGCCCCCCAAGTGTGTGTAAAGCAACAATAAAGCAGCCTACTATTAAATCTACCTTTGAATATACCTTAGGCCAGGTATAAATTGCCTAATGCACACGAAGGATAATGTCTCCTTG
This sequence comes from Ondatra zibethicus, assembly GCA_004026605.1. Taxonomy (NCBI): domain Eukaryota; kingdom Metazoa; phylum Chordata; class Mammalia; order Rodentia; family Cricetidae; genus Ondatra; species Ondatra zibethicus. The sequence continues at coordinate 64,734 of PVIU01009132.1, forward strand.
TCCAAAGGAGAGAGTAAGTAGTTAGCTTGTTTACAAAACTCACTGTGTGCTAAGCAAAGAGAATCTAAAAGCCCAGCTGTAGGTAAGGGATATTGATTTTCACCTGCCTCCAGCTGCAGAGACAAGGAGTTTAAGACACAGAAGGAGACTTTGACATCAGATAAGAACTAGTGTTGATGTCCTCCATGGTGACTTACAGCCTGTCACCGAATGACAGGGGTGAATTTTACACACTCAGTCTTGTATCCCAACTAAAGAAAGGAAGGCTTCATGGTTTCCTATTGCCCTCAGAGACTGGGAAGATACCTTTTTTAAAATGTAATTGTAGGTTGAAAAGTATATCACCCACCAGAAAGACACCATAGGCTGTGACGCATTGATACCAAAGATAGGGGATGCTAGATTGTTAACACACTCAGGGACTCTCTGGATTAATAGAAACTAGAGAGGTGGTTCAGTGGTTTAAAACCTTACTACACAAGCATGAGGTCTAAAGTTCAGACCCCCAGAAACTGTAAATATGGGGGGTGCATCTCGGCCTACTTGTAATTCCAGCCTCAGAAGATGGAGACGTTATTCCCAGAACAAGCTGGCTAGAGTTTATTGGCAAGCTCTTGGTTTGAGAAATCCCGCCTGGAAGAGTGATCAAGGAGATTCCCAGCATCAACTTTGGGCCTCCCCAGGCACAGGTGCACACAAAGGGAGAGAGTTGTAGACTGTGTTTCTGCATATAGGGATTTCTCTGTGCTCTTAGCCTCTATCTTACCTCACCCTACAGTTCCCAAAGCAATCGAAGGGAATAAAATAAAAGGCCAAAGAGCTTCATTTTGGTTTTTAATTGGTATATATTCACTGGGCATGATCCTGGGTTTCATATGGACATTTTCATATGCATATGCTTATATTTGACCATATTTCCCAAACCCCCATCTCTCCTTTTATTTCACCTAGTATAATAATCTCCAATAGCATCTATTTCCCTGAAGATGACATAATTTTACTGTTCTTTTCAGCTGAATAAAATGCGATCTATTGATGGACACCGAGGTTGAGTCTTTGGTTGGTTGGTTGGTTGGTTGGTTGGTTGGTTGGTTGGTTGGTTGGTTTTTATTGAGCTATACATCTTCTCCCCTCCCCTCCCTTCCTCCCCTCTGCCTTTCTACCCTCTCCCGTAACCCGCACGCTCCCAATTTATTCAGGAGATCTTGTCTTTTTCTTCTTCCTATATAGATTCATGCATGTCTCTCTTAGGGTTATCTTTGTTGCCTAGGTTCTCTGGGGCCATGGACTGTAGGTTTGCTTTTCTTTGCTTCCTATCTAAAAGCCACTTATGAGCGAGTACATTTTATATTTGTCTTTCTGGGTCTGGGTTACCTCACCCAATATAGTTTTTTCTAGATCTAGGTTGAGTCTTTTGCTTGACTTTTAAGAGTTTTGCTGCAATAAACATAAACCTGGAAGTATCTCCAGTGTGTAGAATTGGGTTCCTTAAGGTAAATTCCAAGGAGAGGGATAGTTGGATCATGTGGTCTATTTCTAGTTTTCTGAGGAACCTCCACACTGATTTCTGTAATGTCTAAGACATTCTCATTCTATTCCTCAGTACAGAGCTGGCTCTAGCAGGCTGTGGGTCTTGCACTGGGTTCTGACTCTTGGAGCCCATGAGTCTTAAGTTCTACTTTTTTGCACAGTTAGATACATAGGAGGCTCCTGATGTATAAATGTTTCGCATGAGACTGAAGTAAATATCCTTCCAGGCACACAACAACCCTAGGTGTTCTGGTTTCCTTTCTGTTTATAGACAAACATCAGATCCAAAAACAACTTTGGGGAAGAAAGGATTTCTTTAGCTCACACTTTCAGGTCACAGTCATCATTGAGGCAAGTCAGGGCAAGAACCCAAATAGGAGCATGAAGCAGAAACCATGGAGGAATGCTGCTTGCTGACTTGCTCAAATTCTTGTGCTTACCTAGTGTCTTAGTTAGGGCTTTATTGCTGTGAAGAGACACCACGACCATGGCAATTCTTATAAAGGAAAACATCTTATTGGAGCTGGCTTACAGTTCAGAGGTTTAGTCCATAATCATCACCGCCTGATATGGTGGTGTGCAGGCTGACGTGCTACTGGAGAAGAAGCTGAGAGTTATACATCTTGGTCCTCAGGTAGCAGAAAGATTCTGTCCCACTGAGCGTGACTTAAGAGCATATATGAGACTTCAAAGCCTGCCTCCACAGTGACACACCTCCTCCAACAAGGCCACACCTACCCCAACAAGGCCACACCCCCTAATAGTGCCACTTTCTATGGCCAAGCATTCAAACAGATGAGTCTTTGGGGGCATACCTATTCAAACCACCACACTTAACTTTCTGATTCATCCCAAGACAACCTGCCTCAGGAATGGTGCTTCCCACAGTGGGTTGGCTCTTCCCAGATTATTTAACAACCAAGTCAATCCCCCACAGACATACTCACAGGTCTGTGTATGTGGATAATTCCTCAATTGAGGCTCTCCTCTCAGATGATCTAGGCTGTGTCAAGCTGACATCAGGTGCATTTAAATTCCAGCCATGAGCTTTCAGCTACCAAATAACACTTTCAAATCTGACCTTCCCCGTGGTTCTGGATGTATATGCCCGCCTATCTTTCTAGCATGTCTAACCAGATGTCTTGACAGCCTCCCAAGCTAATAATGATCTTAAATGGACTTCTGGCTTTCCTTCCCAGAACAAGATATTTTTTTCCTCCACAAATGAACTTCCTTCCCCTTCTTCCCATCATACTGATCAAGTCCATGGAGTCACATCTAAGCCCTTTCCTCTTCCACCCTCTGTGGCTAATGAGCTGTTCCTGGAACTCTCTGCATGGGGGCATTCATACTCTGGCCACATCCCTTCACCTAAACCACAAGTGCACTCTTCCAGGTGGGCAGTTTGAGAGAAAGGACGTCTGAAACTCATCGTGTGAGTAGAGCTTTGGACAAAAAGACTCCAGTTCCCCCTGCTTTGTGCTATTTCCTGGGTCAGAAGTGAAATCTGCATACTGCAGGAAAGGGCATGTCTGCATTGAGATTGCACTAGATATCTGGAAGAGAAAGTAAATTGCCTATGCCTTTGTTTCAGTAACGACTAAGGATAACATTTGAGACTGAAATTGGCATTTTGCTGTTTAGCGCTGAGCCCCCAGGGACTGTGGGATGCAATCTGGAAACCTGAGGGACAGTCAGAAACAGCCAAGGAGTAGACCTTAAATGGGCTTGTTTGGCAGCAGCCCCTTCTCTTTGGGAAGAAATGAAGGTGCGAGGAGAAGTGTCAGGAAGAAACAAACAGGAAATGTATAATATTTACCATGTGTCTTCTACACAGCAGGAGCGATTCTGGAGCTGGGAAGTCAAGTTCAAATGCAGACTTAGCTGTTTGTGCCTCTCTGAGCCTCTACCTTTTCCTCTGTAGCTAAAGCGGATGTTGTTGGCTTCACTTGTGTGCGCGTGTTTGTTTGGTTTTGGTTTTGCATGGCTTTGAGAATCAAACATGAGAGCAGCTGGAAAACTATCCCTGATGGGCCAGACCTGTCTGTCACCTGTTTAAGTAAAGAGTTAGGCTGGCCTGGATGTGCTTGTTGATTTTCTTCTTGCCTCGGTGCACACTTACTTACCCTGAAGTTGCAGAGTTACAACAGACACAGAACGGTCATCGAAGCTTACAATATTTACTTTCTAGACTCTCAAATGGGAACTCCCACGCTGTAGGAAATCCTACAGCCAGTAGCCTTTCAGTTACCCGCCCACTTGGGCGTGGCCACTTATACTATAAGTGCCGATGTAAAGTGTGTTCCCTCTCTCTTCCCGCTGCAGAAGTCCATTGCTTTTCTCCATTAGAGTGGAGGACTGTGATCTGTGAGTCTCCCCCTAAATAAATAACTCTTTATTATACTCAGTTCTGAGCTAGTGTGGGATTTCTTTTTAGCATCTGTCTTCACTCTCTTGTCTAGCATAGGACCTGTTGCCCACAAAGGGCTAAACAACTGAGCTGGGATTTGAAGGATGATGAACAGTTTATCTTTGGGCTCTGTGGGCACTATAGGCACACACATGCAAAACACACACACTTAAAAAAATTCAAAAAAGAAATGACCTGCCTTTAAGAATGGATCAAAGTTAACCCAGGGGTAACATCCAGGGAGAGTACCTAAAGAATGATATTCACTGAGGTTCCTAAGAAAACGACCTTTAAATGTTGACATTTATAAAACATTCCTGTGACAATGACAGTAAAAAAGGGAATTGGTCATAAGTAGGCATCATGTTGCATACTTTTGTGACTCAAAACTATTAAGGAATAGTCTAACAACAAGATAGATCAACAACTGCCAAGGAAGCTGGGGACAAGGACACAGAGAGGAAGGCGGCATCACAGAGCATCGCTGTTCCCATGGAGAGAATGGGGCAGGTCAGGAATAACAGGCTAAGCAGATTGGCTACGCACCATTCCACGCTCATCCACTTCACAGTCTCCCTAGCTTAACAGAAAATAAAAACTTGCTTTGTTTCCTTGACAAACAGCAAAGAAATCAAAGCGTGGAAAGCGTAGACAATCTTAATGAGATTTTTTTTAAAGGGTTAAAGACTCAAAGAAGCTAAAATCCCACCAGACACGAAATAAATGTTAATAATGAGAGACTCTCCCACCTCAGGTTTCACCCATGTAATTATGTCTGTCCCGGTGTCTTAGTTTCACTAATGCTGCTTTTTTGTATAGATGCTCAATCTTATCAGAAATTTAATAAAAGCAAATAAGGAGAGATTCAGTCTGTTTAGTTATCGTCTATGTAATTATGTCTGTCTCGGAATCTTACTTTCACTAGACATTTTTTTTGTATAGTGTTCAAATTTTAATTGCATAAGAAGTGATGTGTCTCAAATCGATCAAGGACATAATCACAACCTCCCCTCAATTGCTTAGGATCTCTCCTGGATTAATTAATGCATGTAAATAGAAGCTCCCAAGAGGTTGGGCTCAGATTTCTGAATGCAACAGCACCCCCCCCCCAAACAGAACTTGGTTATCTTAATTGCATCTTGAGGAGGGGTTTGGGCAAGAGGAAGTCTGTGGCCTCCTTGAGGAGTCTATATTAAGGTTTTGATATTCTTCTACACTATAAAACAAAATACAAGCTTTTCTCTGTAGCTGTCCACTGTGCTTTTCTTTCCGTCTCTGTTCCCTTTTCTGGGACAGAGCTGGCTCTGCATGATGGATTTGGGCCCCATGAGGAGATATGATTTGTATTCTCAAGAAAATGGTTTCCAGGGACACAGACAAAATCACTGAGGGAACAAGAGCCATCCGTGAGGCCCAGCTATCTTCCAGGTGGCCGAGCTTCCTCTGGCCCTGGGGCGCCTGGCAGAGCCCTGTCAACCTCGCTAGGGGGCTCTGCTCCTCTCTCTTCTTGTCACACAACTCTACTGCACAGCTGGCACCTCAGTTGCCTCTATTGTTCCAGGATGACAATTCTTCCAAACATTCAAAATTAAGAGATATTTCCTTTGTCTTTTTAACAGAACCCACTGAGTCCTTCCTTGGTACTTTTGTAATTAGGAAACTATTTTTCCCCTTTGTTTTATTTTTAGTTTGGATAATTTTATTTGCTTTTTTCATTTTTCCTTATTTTTTATTATCTATTTTACTTTTTGAGATTATATCATTCTCCCTTCCCTTTCTCCCTCCAAACCCTCTCATATACCCTCCTTGCTCTCTTTCAAACTTGTGATCTCCTTTTCATCATTGTTAGATGCATATATACCTAACTATATAAGTATAACATGCTTAGTCCATGTAATGTTACTTGTGTATATGTTTACAGCTAGCTCACATATGAACCATAACAATGATCAACATGGCAAGAGAACCCTCAGGGCACAGTAGTGGCACACACAACTTGTTGGCATCCAACAGCTCTCTAGTTGGACTTAAGACCTATTCAAAAGGAAGGAAATCATGTTTGCTACTGGAAACCTAACCAAGTGTCCAGGGTTAGTGAAATCATGGATCTTGGTAGAGAACTTACCAACTACCACTTTAATTTTCTGTTTATAGGTGTTTTGCCTGAGTGTATATCTGTGTTGTGTGCCTGATACCCCCAGAGGCCAGAAAGGGATATCAAATCCTTGCAATAGGAGTTACAGACTTTCATCAGCCATCATGTACATTCTAGAAACTGAACCAGGTGTCCTCTGTACTCTTAACCACTGAGTCATCGCTCTAGTCCCCAAATAACTATTTAAGAAAAAATAAAAACTGGCCTGTCTTTTAAGATGCCGGTAGGGTACTCCTACCCTCCCTTCAGAGGATGAAGCCCTCACAAGATGATAGATCTTGCCAGCATCTTCCTCCAAAACTTCCCATTTTCCAGAATTATGGGAAAACAAAAGCCTCTTATTTGCAAATTACCCAACCTGGGTTATTCTGAGCATCACAGATTGAACTAAGACCATCCCTTAATGGCCTTATTATGTTTCTAAAATAGTTAGCCAGAGAGAAGTCCTGCCTCTGTGTATTCTGAAGAAAAGATGCCCAAAAGCAAGACAGGTCACACATATAAAGACACAGGTATAAGGGATACTGAACAGAGATCCCAGTCTACAAGGGGACCACTTCCTTGTTCAGTTTCTCCCTCTGAAATAAAACTTTAAGTAGAAACAGAAGAACTCTGAAGAGCATTTTGCTCTGGCCTCTCAAGAGGGCTGGATTTTCTGCAGACAAAAAGTGGAAAAGGAAATCTCCTGACTTGCTATGCAATCTCTAGTTTATTTACTCATTTATCCATTCATGCATGCATGCATGGAAGGTTCATTAGGTATCTACTTTGTTTCCAACTGTGAAACTCCCCCAAAATTTTACAGTCTAGAGAAGAAAAGAGAGCAAATAAATCACCTGGTGCTAGCATCAGGCTCCAAACAGCATCCACCATGAGTGAGCAGGGGTTGGGAGCTGGAAAGGGCGGCGCTGGGCAGCGCTGGGGCAGTTAGCTGGACTGAACACAACAGCAGTGTCCAGAAGTCATGTCCTCAGAGGCGACAACAATGACAAAACAATCCTGCTTCTCTGCCAAGGCTATTGACTTGTTCTGCCTGGTAGATGTGCTGATACAATGAAGTCAAGTTCTCCTGCTTTCTGATGAGTTCAAGTCCACAAACTCCAGGCATGACCTTCAAGACAGCAGAGAAAGGATGCCAGTCAACCGTGCAAAGCATGACTGCCTCATCCTTGGAAGTCCTGAGATAGGCCAGTATCAGCACAGAACAGTCTAGTCCAGTTCTTCTAACCATCTGCAAAATGAGCAGATTTAAGCACAAAGGACCAAGCATCCAACAGCCAGCCCTGTGCCGGGTTTTTTGGTTGTTGTTGTTGTTGTTGTTGTTGTTTTGGTTTGCTTTTGTTTTTTGGAACATCTTCTGCTTTCTTTTTCATTCTGGTCCTTAACTCTGTGCTCCAGAAAATAATCACAACAATATATTAAATATATTATTGTCTGAGCTTCTCTGTGACAATTGCAAATGAGGATCACTTTGGTCACCTTAAATCTAATTAGGTCATTAGTGAATGAGAGGCTTAGGAAGCCAGTGGTGCCTCCCTGGGATGGAGCCATTCCAAAGCCTTTCAAGCTGAGCTCTGACGATGAGCTAAAAGAAAATTGAGAAGCAACCCTTTATAAATGTGTAAGAGCTCATTATTTCCCTGTTAGGGCTTATGGGCAACCCCGTGGCCTCAAAGATTCCAGAAGTCTCTTTTTTTTTGTTTTGAGAAAAAAGGAAGGTGATGTTCCTAATGGAGGAGTGTGGTATTGTCTAAAACCAGCTAATTGCTGCTTCCCCAAGCACTTTCTGTGGTTCTTTGCTGACTGTACTGCCACTGTCTTAGCACATGCCAGTCCCCACTGCATAGATTAGAAGCTGCCTCCATGAAACCATTTGATTCCAAACAAGTGGCAGAATACAGAAGGCAAATTGGTACCCAGTGCAAAGTGGCCTTGATGTCTGCCTTCCTCTAGAAGTAAGGAGCTGTGCAGTGGACAGCTAGTGACTTTGCCTGTGAAAACTAAGCTCACCTTGGGTTTTGAAGCACCCTGGCTAAGATGGCCCAGCATATTGCTGTTTTGAGAAGTCTTCCCCTGAGAAGACACATGCAATTCCTACCCCTCCTTAGTAGATCTCAAAGATAAACCAAACTATGATTGCATCACAATTCAGCCTGGGGAACAAATAAGTTTTATTGCACTTACCTACGAGAGTAAATATAAGGGGTTACCTATGAGAGTGTCAGTGACCCCAAAGCAGCCACACTAGAAAGCTACACCTAGCATGGATGATGAGCAGCACCCCTTCTGTTTGCCTTCCTCAGCCTGTATACGCCTCACACCTACATGCTGGCACCTAGGCCCTGTGAAATCGGGGCAGAATTGCATACAAAATTCTGTAAGTATTGGCTGGAATATCAGGTGAAGATCCAATGACCCTACCAACTCCCTCCTATGAGGGGATGTCAACAATCAACAAGTCAATGAGAAGGTGGTTATAGATTGTTGTGAGCAGGCAACAGCTGATCCGATGAAGATGGTGCCTGTTTTTCTCAGAGGATCTCATCCTATAACTTTGGAAATAGATTGCTAGATGGTAGATAGATAGGTAGATGATGGATAGATAGGTAGATAGGTAGATAGATAGATGATAAATATATGATAGATAGATAGATAGATAGATAGATAGATAGATAGATAGATAGATAGATAGATAGATAGATATTTTTTAATCCATGTACTGAGACCTTACTCACTTTCCACTGCTGAGCCTGGTGTGTTGCAATAAGACAGACAGATCTTGAAGAACTTAAAATCTTCCAAGTTGCTCCTTGCCTTGGGCAGGGAAGGGTCCCCACAAGGTAGAAGACAACTGTGGGGAGCCAAAGGACTGTGCAAGCTCAAGAATCTCTATATCCAGGAAGCCTCTGCAGTGACAATGCTTGAGAAAAATGATGAAGGCACCTGGCTCTGGGGTGTTTGCAAAAGCAAGCATGAGTATAGGGTGACGAGGCAGGGACTGCCTGGGACACCTGCACCACTCTGGTCTCTCAATCAAACACCAAGATCTGGTGTTCCACCTTGACAAAAAGCGAGAAATACAGGACTACTCCCCAGGCTGATTTGGCTCCCTATTTTCAAGCTGATCCTAATCAGAATGTCTCCTGAGTGACAGAAAGGATGCCTCCAGCCACCTTCTCTAAGATCAGCCCCTAGATTCGCCTCCATGCAGCAAACAGGTGTGGAGACGATTGGTATGTAGCCATGGCCATGGAGTGACCTCTGCTTGGTAAGCCTTAACCAGAGACGCCAAGGACCACACAGCCACCCTTGAGAAGTTTCAAAACAGACTAATTTCTCCTTGGCGACCTGAAAGGCTCTCCCTTCACATCTTCATCCGCATTTGTGTTGTAGAGGGCTACACCCTTGGTTCTTTGGTCCTGAGCACATTCTGGAATCTTGAACTTCACTGTTGATAAAGAGAATGCAGAGTAGTCTTAGAAATTTCTAGTGGAAATGGGTGCAGGCATCACATTGGCTGCTGTCAGTGGCTGGATCCTCTGGATGTGACAAGAAAAGTATAAGGGTACAAGCCGAGTTTCTACCCAGCTCCCAGATGAGGATATGTGTAGAAGCAAATGTTGACCCTGGTCCCAGCCATCATTCCCAACCATATCAAGTTCCATCGGTACTGAGCAACACCGTTGGTCTTGAATGTAAGGACTCTCATCAGTCACGATGGAAAAGGCATGGTAGAGTCTGTGGCAGTGAGATCAAAAGGCAGAGGCTGTTCACATCATATCAATGCTGGTTACTTTATATCAACTTGACATAAGCTTTAGTCACCTGGGAAGAGAGAATCTTAGTTGAGGAATTGCCTCCATCAGATTAGCCTGAAGCTGCATCTGTGGGGCATTTTCTTAAATATTCACACAGTGTGTGGTGCCACCCCTGGGCAGGTAATTTGGAGTTGTATAATAAAACAGGTTGATCAAGCCGTGGAGAGCAAGCCAGTAAGTAGTGCCCCTCCACAGTCTTTGCTTTAGTTCCTGCCTCCAGATTCAGGTCCTGAACTCACTTGATGATGTAACCTGTGTGCCAAAGAAAGTCTTTCCACCCCAAACTGGTTTGGATCAATGTTTTAGCACAGCCACAAAAAGTGAAGTAAGACAGCCTGTCTCTGTTGATCTACTTCCTTCAGCCAGGCTCCACCTCCTAAAGGCTCCACACAGCCTCCTGAAGTAGCATCATTCACTAGAGAATATGCATGAGAGACACAAGCCTGGGGGACATTCCTAATTCAAAAAATCCTTAGATCAAAACCAAAGTCTTTTTACACATGTTGGACTCTGACTCTACTCATTCCCGTGGCTCACCTTCCAGCAACTGACAGTAAAGCTACAAAAATTCAGGCTATTAAACACATATTCTGCCTTGTTCTGAAGGCTTCCCGCTTGATTTCCCATTTAGTTCTCGCAGATCTGGTGACACAGATGGTATTATCACTTGTATCCTCCAGATGAAGAAACTCATGTGAAATGTCACCCTACAAACAGAGCAGACAATGATGATGAAAAGAGGTTGGAACTCCTGCACAGGGCTTGTATTAGTTCCTGTTCTGTTGCTGTGATAAAACACATGATCAGGAGCAACTTAGAGAAGACTTTACTTGGGCTTACGGTTCCAGAAAAAGAAGAGTCCATCATCGTGGGGAGAAATGGCAGCAAGCTTCAGCGTAGATGTAGGAGCAGGAAGCCAAGGGTTCACATCTTAAACCGTAAGCATGAAGAGCAGAGAGAAAACCAGGAGTGGAGTAAGACTATTAGCTCTCAAAGCCCATCCACAGTGATGTAATTCCTCCAGCCCGGTCACACTTCAGATAGCCTCCCAAACAGCATCATCAACTGGGTATCAGTGTTCAAATACATGAGACTATGGGGGAAATTTCTCATTCAAATCACTACAGTACTATAATACTTTATGAACTTATTATTAGATTTATTGTCTGAATAGCAATAGATATTTTTGAATATGTGTTTGCTGAAATATGCAGATGGATCAGTCAAACTGTTCCACTTTTTCCCACACACTCAACCTCCAAATCTAATATATTTCTTTACCCTTATGAATTACTTTCAAGAAAAAAAATAATGGGAAGGACCAGCGACATTACTAATATACACTACTAAAAGTAAAATATGCACAGCCACTTGAAACAATGACAATGCTGCCCCGACTCTCAGGTTTGCATACTGAGAATCTCAAATTCTATTTGTCCCTCTGGAAGATTTCCATTACCCAAGGATTTTCTTGTCTGATCCCTCAAGCCGCCAGGCTCCCTAAGATGAAAAAGTCAGTTCAAGAAATACCCATTTTGCTCTGACCAATAATAAATTAGTCCTGGGAGAAAGAGAGTCACTTAAAGGCCTTCAGTGTCTTCATAGGGCAGGCTCCATCTAGCTTGTCAGCCTCAAGCAGGGCCGATCGATTGCACCACACACCTTGTACATCATGTGGGAATCTCATAAGGTCAGTAAAAGGATATTGGAAAACCCCTGAGAAGCTGTGGCAATGAGACCCAGCAGGATTCTGTCCATTATACAACACACCTACATGAACAGTTAGCCAAGCAGAGAACAAAGAGATCAGCAAAAGTGACTGCTGGGCACGAAACCTTCATTGGAATGTCAGGACACGTTGTCTCATCCCACCCACTACCCCCAGCCCCCATTCTAACTCCTCATAACATGGGAGACCAAAGTGCACCAGGGCACTTCAGTGTGGGTGGATCTAGGCTGCACTTTGGTGTTGCTGGGGAAAAGACATCCTTTCACCTCATTCAACTAGTTGCTCCTTAACTCTTTCTGAATCCTAATTTTTTTTCTTTTGAAAATGATTGCTTCACTCTTTCTGCTCAAATTCTTCTCCCTCATCCTCAAATGCTCAGTTCTAGGCCTGCTCCAGGAAAGAAGGCTTCTTCATGCACATATAGTTTAGAGCTACCTCTCTTTTATGCCCCCCACCATAGCAAATTACAATTAGATAATTAGTGATTTAGTTGTTGGTTCAATACTCACTTCCCTCCAAGGCTATGCTTTCTGTAGCAAACAGAACCACATTGGCCCAGATCATTGTTGTATGTCTCCTTATTTCTGGTGTAGACTAAATGACAGTAAGAAAGAGGCCAGCTTGGAACAGTATGGACCAAATCCTGAAGGATGGTGGGTACCACTCATAAAGCACGAAACAATCCCACACCAGTTTGGATTCAAAGGGTTATTTATTTGATGACAGCCAGGAAAGGAGTCTAGTCACTGGAGCAAGAGAGTGAGAGGAGGGCTGCTGCTGCTTTTTAAAAAGAAGCAGACCATGCCCCAGTGGGCTGGTATCTCAAAGGCTATTGGCTGAAGGAGCAGAAGGAGCTCCCGCGGCACCTCCCCCTTTTGTTTAAGAGAATTCTAAACCTACTACGAAATTATATACAATAAGAACAAATACCCTATTCTAACTAGCTTGAGTCTTTTTTAATTTTCCAATATTCTTTTACTTTTTCCCCTTCAAAAGGAAGAATTTACATTTCCTCCCCTTCTCCCAGTCCCCTTCCCCTCCCCCCTCCCGCTGTTACCTTAAAAGAGGGCATGGTGCCCAGCCCTGTGGGAAATCCAAGGCCCTCCCCCCTCCATCCCGTCCTAGGAAGGTGTGCATCTGAATCGACTAGGTTCCCAAAAAGATAATACATGCAGATGAGATAGGTCTTACTGTCATTGTCTTAGTGTCATTGTTGATGGCTTCTCATTCTGCCCTCATTGGCAGCCACATTTAGAGAGTCCAGCTTGATCATATGCTCATTCAGTCCCGGTCCAGCTGGATTTGGTGAGCTCCCATTAGATCAGGCACACTGTCTCAGTGGGTGGTCCAGCCGCTCGCGGTCCTAACTTAATTGCTCATCTTCTCGCACCTTCTGCTCTTCGACTGCACCTTGGGAGCTCAATCCATTGCTCTGGTGTGAATGTGGGTCTCTGTCTCTATCTCCATCCATTGGACGAAATTTCTATGGATGTGATCAAGTGTGACTATGGGACAATGATAGTTCTGGCACCCTCTCCTCTGCTACCCAAGGACCTAGCTGGGGACATCCCTGTGGACACCTGGGATCTCCTCTAGAGCCAAGTATCTTGCCAGTCCTAAAATGACTCCAATAATGTAGATATTTTATTCCCTTCTCCAACATCCACCTTTCCTCCATCTCTACCCTCCCATTCCCACAATCTCTCCCCAGTCCTTCCCTTTTCCCTTCTCCTTCCCCCTCTCCCCTCCCCCCGGCCCCCCTACTCCCACCTCTATCCCCATCCCCGTATTCCCACCTTTTGCCTGGCAATCTTGTTTGCTTCCAATTTCCAAGAAGATCTATATATGATTTTCTTTGGGTTTGCCTTGCTATTTGGCTTCTCTGGGCTTGTGAGCTATAAGCTTAGTGTCCTTTGTTTTATGGCTAGGGTCCACTAATGAGTGAATACATACCATAATCGTCTTTTTGGGTTTGGGTTAC
>PVIU01009133.1:0-78351 GCA_004026605.1 Ondatra zibethicus
TCACCTAGTTATTCGGCTTCTCTGGGCTTGTGAGCTAAGTGCTTAGTGTCCTTTATTTTATAGCTAGGGTCCACTAATGAGTGAGTACATACCATAATCATCTTTCTGGGTTTGGGTTACCTCACTCAGGATAGCGTTTTCTATTTCCATCCATTTGCATGCAAAATTCAAGATGTCATTGTTTTTTACCGCTGAGTAGCATTCTAATGAGTATATAATCCACACTTTCTTGATCCATTCTTCCATTGAGGGGCACCTAGCTTGTTTCCAGGTTCTGGCTATTACAAACAATGCTGGTCAAAGTGCAGCAGTTAAATTCCTTGTGTCCTGCTTCTCAAATTTGGACAGCATACTGTCAACAGTCAAGACAAGGGCACTTTCTTACCCAGTGGCTAACTTTTTCCACAAAGAAAGTAAACTCCATATGGATGCTCATCATCTTCTCTGAAATAGATTGGTGTTGTCAAGAGCAGATATTTCTCATTGTCATAAAAAGAGCCTATGTTATTAAAACATCTACAGAATATAAATTCTATACATCCCTGAAGTGTGTGAACATGGCCATTAAATAAATTTGTTTGACCTTGAAAACATACCTATTATGACAACAAATTTGATTGTAATAGATGACTAATTATTAACCTCCATTTCCTTATTATCCTAAATAGTTAGTAATAATAAATTTCAAGGACTAGAAATTTGTATTACATTGTTAAATGATCTGTATAGGTACAATCCCTTGAACAAGATTAGAAACAGTATGTTCTAACAAAAATGGTCTTGAATTTGTTTCAGTAACAAAAATCCATATCAATTTAAAATATTTAAGACTATCAATTGCTTTTCTGGTTTAAAAGTAGATTCAATAATGTACCCCTATTTTAGATATATATTCCTCTTTTTTCTTTTAAAAACAAGAACTCTGAATCTAATCTTTTTGGTTTAACTTTTTCTAACCATTTTTTAATGTGGGGAAAAAACTCTCACTTTTAGCTCAATACCCCCTTTAAGCATTCTCCATTGTCTCAAAAAATCTGCAGGCGATGATGATTCAGACGGCAATGAAAGGTGAGACTGAGGGCAGAAGCATAGAACAGTAGAAACCCAAGCAGGTTTTAACAGCTACCTAGTTTGGCAGCAGCCTAAGAAGGGGGTCTGGGAAAGCCCACAACCCACTGGGAGAAAAGAAGCCAAAGAGAGTCTTCTGCAGAGGGAAATGTGCAAAGGAGGTAAACAACTGTGGCATTTGGAACCCAAATAACTGTGGAGTTTTCTGCAGAATGGCTGTAACAGAAAAATCTCAAACTCACTCAAAGGGCTAGGGAAAAAAGAGAGGAGAACCTAGTCGGAGAGGAGGTGATTCAGTGGGAGCTCCCGCACATTAGTGGCTGCAAATCCACCAGCAATTTCATGAATTCATGCCCCAAAGTTGGATGACAGATGAACCTTGAATCCAGAGTCAGACATTAGGGTAAATGTTGGAATATCAAAGAAGTAAAGGAGCCAGCCACTAGAGAGTCTTCTTACCTCTATGAAATCCTCAGAACATAAAAGACTGAGATCCTGTCTCTATTTGCCTTATATTCTTATTACCACCTTTCTAGTGATGAGATTATGGGTGTGTGCCTCCCAAGTACTAAGATCAAAGACATCATATCCCAAGTACTGGGATCGAATGTGTGAGCCACCATTACCTGGCCTCTATGATTAACTAGCGACTAACTCTGTCTTCTGATCTTTAGGCAAGCTTAATTTGTTAGAGCCCAAATAAAATATCACACACTGCATACAATTTTTGACTTTGTCTTACTAGAACAGTTTTACTCTCATTATAACTCACATGTAATTAACACTGGTTTCGCACTGAATCTCAAATTAAAACTGTCCATCACCCTAAGATTTAATAAGTCATTCTACTTCCTTAATATTATTTTATAAATTTCTAAAAAAAATCAGATTTTTAATTCAGTTCTAATACACTAGATATATGACCTTAAGTAACTTATTTAACATCTCAACATTTTCATTTCCTAATATGCATTATGTGAATATTAGGATCTAACTCATAGTCATTAATATGCACATTGCTAGAAAATAGGTACATGTATTACCTTGTCTGAATCCTGAAATATCCTCTTTAATGTCAACTGTCCATCTATCATTGTGAAATTTATCAGTCAGTCAGTTGCGTGTTGCCTTCAGAAAACTAAAAAGACTGCAGTCATTATCTTTCCAACGTTATGTTCCTCGTTCATTTACTCTTTTCTTACAGCTATTTCTTCTAAAATAAGTCCATTTTTTTATTATTAGTTCTCATCAAATTCTTGTATTTTGGTTAACCCAAGAATAAAATAAAATGCCATTAATATTTGGGTATTTAAAAGATCCTTTAAATAAAGAATTAGCAACATTTTTAGCATCCATGACACTGGATATCTTTAATGAAAAGTATCAACCTCATTATAAAAGTATAAATACTTGAGGATATACTTTAATCTAACAGTTTAAAACTTTCTTGGAGATTTAGACTTCTTTTGTCTTTGATTACTTAATACCTATAAATACTAAATGAATTAGTTAACTGAACAAAGCATATTTACGCAGAGATCAGTTCAGAATAATTGCATTGTGAAAGTAAAAATTAAGTAAAATAAAGTATAATTTAGATAAATGATAGAATGCTTCTTGCTCAGCCTATTATTGCTTTTATTGGATTTTCTTGACTTAATTTGTGTGGAATTTTAACTTTATAAATATATGATAATATATCCTTATTATTATTTGCTTCATAATAATTAAACTTAAGGGGAAAAGAGAGATTAATGAGACCACTATATTTAGAAAGGAAAAATTCTCACCATATATTTTAACTTCTGTGGGGCAGAAGGCCGTGCTCCTGAGCAATGTTTCTAGACCAACTCTATTTCCTTTTTACTTTAGTGGCATTACTCTCCTGAATGTGTTTGACAGCCCAGTGGAGGGGTTGATTCAATCTGGCTTCCTTTTCTAGGATGGAGTGTTGACTACTAGTGCTTTTTTTGAGTTTCAATCTCCTCTGTGTGAAAGGTTAATGTTTATTACATCTCACTAAACTTTGATTTGGGTATCTCTGTGATGGAATTCATCAAAAGTGTTTTCCTACTGCTCCTTTGAGAAAACTTTCAATTGACTCTAAGAATGGCACAGAGTAATGGCATCACATTATTCTGGGAAGCCTTTCATCTTCATTAGTGCAGCTCTTCAGTTAGCTGTGGAGATCAGTAGCAGTGCAGGTGGACACACATAGTAGTCTATATAGGTCAGTGCTGGCTTATATTATTAAGTCAGTCTAATTTCTTGCCTTAAATCTCAATGAGATAGGACATTCCTGTATTCCAGGGGCTTTTCTCATTACACCAAATATTATATTCATTGGTCCAAAGGATGCAGTTAGTAGTCAGCAGGGTATATAAATACTATTTTTAGCATTTCATAATTAACATTCTAAGTACCCTTCCTTCAATATGCTAATTATATTTTTTAAGGCCAAACTGTTCAAGCCATCTCAGATTAGAGATCACTTAGCTGTCTTTTTTGTGTTTTCTGTTATCTTAGGAGAAAGATTTAAAATTTGTGATATGCATTTTTCGTTAAAATAATCAGTCACCTGGTAATTTTAAAATCAACTCTAAAAATTTAAACACATATAATATATATGTCAAGTACACATCCCTATGTTGATGAATTTCAGGGGAGTTTAATCATTCCTTCAAATTTTGAACTAGTTAGGAAGTGGCTGACAAAATTAAAGATTTGCATAAATCTTTCCAGCAAAGCTTTCCATAGAAACTCATTTTGAGAGTGAGGCAAATTCTCTAAGTTCATTTCAAATGTCGCAGGAAGACAATAAGCTTTGACATTACTGTGAGCATAGCTTTGTAAATCTGATAACAAAACAGACATCTCAGACTCGCTAAAATCTCACAGGTTTCACAGATTCCAAGGTCACACAGAAAAGGATCAATCCAGGAGTATTAAAGAAAGACCACGTGTGAATTCTGAACATCGAGGGCAAGTGTAACATAGTCTTAATGTAGGATTAAGAGATTTTCAGAAAAGTCTAACACCTAACAGGGCTTAGATATGTTCTGCAGAAAAGGTTTCACTAGGCAGAGATACTGTACCACTTACCTTAGGTTCCTGGGATATTTCTTTGTTGCAGAAATTATCTTGGTATTTTGAGGCTTCCTATTTGTTGGTGTACACTCAAGTATTTCACATACTCCATATTGGGCTATTCAGTTTTATAATGTCAATGGGCATTTTGTTGTTGGCATTTTTCATCTCATTATGCCAATGTTTGGAGTCTTTTCAAACTTAAAACTAAGCCTACGGTTATACCGAGATCATTTCTTAAGAGAGAGGATGGTCAGTACTTATGAAATGCATTGAACTGAATTCTGAAATTGGCATTGTTAACATTGTGAGAGCAGATACCAGCTTCAGGAGAGAGCTCTCCTTGCTGGAGGTCTTGATTTCCTATCCTTACCATTATTAATCACCATTATTAATAAGAACCACTAAATAGTGCTGATTGGAAGCTTGGATTGATGTAATTAAATGGATCAACATATGATAGGGGCACTTTTTTCCTACTTCACAGTGCTCAGAAAGACCACTTGGTGCTTATGACTTTTTTGTATGGTCAATCTTTTTCTTGATTCCTTTCATAGGCTAAAATGTACTTGTATATTCTATAAATTTCTTTTGAAGATTCACAAAATACTTAGAAATATTTAGTGTTTCTAAGTATCCTGAAGTATAAAAATTCCATTACTGTTGTTTATCTGAGTATTGTGTTATTCAGCCTTCTTCCTAGATGCTAGAAAGAGAACAACTAAGGTATATAACTAAGTAAATAGGAAAATATATATGCTGTAGGGGTGATAAGAAAGAAGCATTTTCTAAAAAGGAATGGAGAAGGAGACTCGCAATTTTCTAAAATGCAGCAGAAGTCCTGGAAAGTGACTTCTAAATAGTGGTCATAATGAGGTAAGAATCCAGTAAATGTATAAAAAAACAGTATTCAAGGAAGGAGCCTGTGTTATCCAGTCTCCCTCACTTTTACAAGGCACACCACAGAGTGTAACCTTTCTAGAACATGATGAGAAAGACCAATAGTGCTAGGAATGAGAAGGCAGCTCAGGAAAGCTCTTAAGACCTGTTACTGGTCACAATTTTGTTCTGCGTAGCGTGAGCTTTCGGGGTGGAGGGGGGAATCAAACAGAAATTGATATTATCTCCACTGTATTTTCCTGGCATGATTGTGGCTGGTGTGTTGGAATGCATTAACAAGGAGGCACCAATAAAGGGAACGGAAACAGCTGAAAGGCCACTGGATTAAATCAGGAGACAGGCGCTGACAGCCTGACACAGGATGTGCTGGTAGTAGGTAATCTGAGACTGGGAATGCACTTCCCCCTAGGTTAGGCATCAGAGCCAAAATGATTTAGTGATGCACTGACTAGATCTCATCCCAAGACCTGAAATGATGAACTCTATGTTCTTTATCTCTTAACAAACAAAACCAGTCGGGTCATGTAAACAAGCTCTACGAAAACCAGTTTTCATGTGGAATTTATCACATGTGAACATCTAGACAATTTCAGCATGCCCATCAAAAACACATAAATCCTATCATCACCAAAACTGTATGACATAAATGCATGGTCTCCATCGAGTTTTGTTTTACATCTAGAACTGATTGTTTGGCTCTTCAGTAAGTCTGGAACCACAGAGGCCAAGGTGACAGATTCATATTGCTGGGAGCCTGAGATTTCTGTGTTCCACTCTAGAGTGTCTATTTCTGACCTTTTACATTCATGTTACAAATGCATGCCCTTGCTCACAAAGGAAACTCAGAAACTATATCATAGGCTCATCCAGATACATCATTGTTTGCTGAAACCAAGCAACAGCAGCAACAACAGTAACAAACAAACAAACAAAAAACCTCACAGCACAGCACTTTCTTTATTTACCATTGATAAAAGTAAACAGGATTGCTTTCACATTAACACCACACATTATGACTTAGGGAATAACCGAAGCAAGTGCTCAGACAAATGCATTTTCCCAGAGTGAAACGACCCATGCAGTGAGGCGTGTGTGTAGCTTATTAAAAAAGTGTTCATGCAAGCATTCTTTCTACTCCAATCATATTTTACAAGTAGAGGTGTAACTTTTAGTTGAAAGTGCACCATTTAAAAAAAAAACAGAATCAATTCTCTCTTCCTTAACGCATCTTTCTGTATTTTATTCCAGAACCTACAGATAGTCCACCAATGCTACTCGTTGCAAGTCCTGAAACAATTGAGGTCTTCTACATCAACGGAAGTAAGATGACAACTCTAAGCTCAGCCAACAGAAATGAAATCCATACTCTAGATTTTATTTATAATGAAGAAATGATTTGCTGGATTGAATCAAGGGAGTCTTCAAATCAACTCAAATGTGGCCAGATGACAAAATCAGGAAGATTAACAGATGAAAGAATAATTAACATTCTTCAATCGTTCCACAGTAAGTCTTTCAATTTTGTGCATTGCCCTTTAAGAATTTCCTGTACAGACAAGTGTGTGGGATTCTTCTCTCTCTGTCTAGGCTAACTTGAAGGGCTGCATGTGTGAATAGGAGTGCACTCAATACATGCTTGCATGTGATCACACTTACAGGTTTAGTAGCTCTCTGTCCAGAAGTACAAACTGAAGTGTTTACTGTAAAACTGACTTCAATGTTTCCTGAAGGGTCACCATACTTATAATTGACATTTGTCACTGAAACATAGTTCACAATGTGACGGCAAAGGTAGAATTTCAGTAAAAGAAGAAAGCAAGAAACCTATTTTGATAATTGTCAGTTAACTGACTGTAATATTTATTTCAAATGCATTGAAAACTATTAGACTTTTGCCAATAGGTAAAAGAATATCTGTGTTGAATTTAATTAAAGCAAATCAGTAGGTTTTATTATTTTCCACAAAATCTACTGTTGATGTTTGGATTTTATTTTTACTTTTAATTACCGGTGACCACTCTTCTCTTTGTGTATAGCAGAAAAAAACTGAAGTCATGTGGTTACACACATATGCACAGTACCTGCCCAGTCTCTGTTCCGTCTTCCACATGGGTGTGCATATTATTTGCATATACCTGGATTGCTTTGCATAAGAATTTTAAAATGTGTCCAGTTATCTTCTCATCTACAGAACATGGTGCCCTCATAAAACATGAATAAAAAATATTATATACATCCAGGAAGAAAAAAAGTCTAGGGTAGAAAAAATACAATTTTTGATTAGAAATGGTAACTTGGACAGCCAGCAATGAAGAATGGTATTTCAAGCATATTTCACACATGGGTTCAGGCAGAAATTGAATTTCACCAAGGAACCAGCTTTTTGCCACATTTAGATTAACTCATTTAATACAAATGTATTTGTCTCCAGAAATAACATAAAGCATGTTCAAATAAACAGGATACTTCATAGCTATGCAAGATTGTCCCCAAAGTAATTTCGGTACTCTTTTCTCTACAATTAATGTTTTCTGAAAGTGTTGATTTCTTCTTTGATATCCATCAAATCAAACATCATTTTATAAATCCAAGGAACACAAAAGAATTGCACATCATAACATTGTAAATATGCTTTTGTAACTTACTATATTTGATTTATTAAACAAATTAAAATATCTATCCAAATAGAGAATACTTTTGTTAGGCCATTCATGAGATGCTAAATTAGCATATTTATTTTGAACTGAGGGAAAAATGCACTCTAATTATTTTATTTAGAGTAAATAGTTTTTAGTGAACTTTGTTTTAAGTCATGTAATTATGCAGTCACTTTTAATTTTTAAAGAAGTGTTTAAATTTGAAGAAGTAATTTAATGATGGTGTGGACAGAAATCTGGACACAGTTGGTTGGCCTCTCTCATGACTGTAAGCTGTGCATTTTAGCAACTTCTCATAGCACAGCTGCCATTGAATATTACATGCTCTGCATTTACTATGACAATTTGTAAGTTGGTAATGAAGTTTGAATATTCCATGCATATATAATTACATAAAATCTCTGTCACACTATATAAGCTAAAATAATGAACTGACGGAAATCTGGTTGATTACATTTCACCATTACCTCTCTTTCAGAGATTATTTTGCAATTTTTCAACCATTATTGGTAGGTGCCTTTTATCTGAAATTACATAAAAAAGAACATTGCCTTTTTAGAAAATAATTTAGAAATATATTTCAAAATGTTCTTTGCAAAAAAAAAGTAAATAATCAGCCAAGACAGATCAAAATGGCTTGTGTCACAAATTTATATGACTGTGGTGGACATTGTTACAGTTTTCAAGTAATTACAGATTTCTTCTTCACATACACAACTCATTGCCAATTTAGCAGAAGGGATAGATCCGTTCTGGTTTAAAAAGACAAAACTTTAACTGAGAACTTAAAACTCTTTTACAAAATTAAAGGGTTAAAACAGATATAAGAATCTAAACCCCATGTTTGTTTGCTGGTTTGTTTTGTTTTGTTTTGAAAAACAATGAATGTAGCACAAAAACAGATCTTAAGATTTTATTGATCATGATAAGTTGTTACCTGTGCAAATGGAGCTATGACTGTTTTTAAGCTGGATAATATATAGAAAATATGGGCAGCTAGCTTGGATTTGGATCTGATTTCATAGCTTTTTCAAATATGTCTTTTGGTCTGCATTTTGGTACTCCCTACTAGCAAACCAAATTATTAGTACCCTAATACTAGTACCAAAATATCAGGATCTTTGAAGGTTGGAAAAGGTGTGAAAATGGAGACTTGTGAAGACTTGTGTTGTTCAAAATTTCCTAAAATTGCATCTTGTGTCATTCCCATAGGAGTATTGCCTCTTAACACTCACAACGCGCTTTACTCTAGCTTTGCATGCTCTAGCATGGACTTGACTTCTCGGATCCATTCTTGGACTGAGCTCCAGTCCAGCAGAGTATGTCTATTTGAAGATATCATTGCCCATGCTTCATATCCTTTAGCTTCTGAATTAGCTCCATGCTGCTTTTATCTTCTCTCTAAGCCCATTTCCATAATAAAATTTAGCACTTGTCCCATTTGAAGATCTGCCTGCACCTAGTAAATAAAATCTTGGATGGAGTTTTCTTTAGTTTTAATAGCTGAGTTTTGTCTTCTATCCATCTTAATTATTTTCCTGTAACTTGGTCCATGATCTTTAGGAAGAAAGTTTGCTAAATACCCTATTTTGTTCATTTGCAATCATCAGATGTAAGTATTGTTTATTATGGTCAATTGTACTGAGAGATGTGATTGCTAACAATAAGCCATATCTCAATCATTCATTAAATATATATTATATAGAGAGAGGAAAGGTGTCATAATTTCCAAGTTGTGCAGTGTGTAGATAGGGGCTAGCTTTGACTTATCCACCTTCAACTTTCAGAGTTGTTGGAACTAAGAGTGTGTAGCTCCAAATCTATATTACATTGTTTCAATTTGAATTCACATGGTTGCCAGTGGAGCAGTTCACTCCAGTAGAGACTTAGATGTCACTTTCTTTCTTTAAAATTCTGTAGAATTGATTATGATATCTTATTATTTAAACCCATACTAGTGTAGTAGCTTCTCGTTTCTCTCACTAGGTAAAAGAAGGCTTTGCCTTTTTCTCTACGGACAACTGTCCTGCCCTGATTCTCTCTCTCATACAATCCCTGTGTTGTACAGGAGAGTAGGATTTGCACTTCCTCTGGTGTGGTTCAGTTTCTCATTTCATTCTTTATGACATCATATTCTTTCTGAACATATTCTAGTTTAGCAGCCCACATCAAACCTGGGATTTATGCTTCTACCTCTTCACAAGGCATGAAATGAATGTAACAATCAGTTCGGAAGGCAGCACTCTAGTAGAAAATATTAAAAGATTAGAGAACTTCTAGTAACAAAGAATTGAAGAAATGCCGATGATGGCCATCCTCTCGTACGCTCAGGGAATGCTTCACAAATAGTATTTTCTCTTCATTTATTCACGTCTTCCCTCAGCTAGTTCCCAGAAGGTGTTTGGCTTTTAATCTGTTCAGAATTTAGAACATTTTTATTAGACTATCTTGTGAAGTAATTTTTGCAAAAGTAGTTAGAGTAAATTCTTTTATATTTTCTTAACCAGAGATCATTTTGTGCAGAAATATTACAACTCTATTCCTACATCTTCTGTTGATAAACTTCTGTTTAGTGAGGAAATGCATGAATATTAAGCACTTCATGACTTTTTAAAATCTTTTATTTTCTGTTCAGCACATTGACATGGAATCATAAAAGGTGGGTTTTTTATTTTTCGTCTGAGACATGAATTAGCATTTGAATGTGCTCAAAACTAATTAGCATACTTCATTTTTGCAGGGATTTGGTGTGCCATGGAGGAGAATGGATCATTACTGAGTATTTTCTTTTAAACTGGCTAAAAATGCTGGTCTGAGAACAGGGTTCCAGAGAACTTTTACTTTCCTTGATAATATATTTGTACTATTTTCCTTACGCTTTACAATAATATTAGACACACTGGCTTCGAAGTGACTCATTCTGAGGAAGAGTCAGTACAGTGTCATGGAAAGCCTTCCTAGGTACCTAGCTACAGGGAAAAGCAAAGCAAAACAAAACTTTTTCACACTCTGATCTTCTACAAATTTGTCTTTCCCATTAGTTTTTCTCTGTTATGTCAGGCATAAAGACTGTGACTCTCAGACTCTTATTCAGCAGTAAGCAAGCAACTTGAAAAACCAGAAAGCAAGGATATGCCAGACTTCAACATTCAGAGTCAGTTTTTCTTGGCATTTGTTTAACTATATTTTACACACACAGGCACGAATAAGCTCCCATCCACATTGGACTTGATGCTGTATAAGTCTATTAAATACCATTTATTAAGCTTTCCATCTAGATTCATACATCTATTGTTTCGTAAGTTTTTTTAATAAGCATTGTTTTAAGCTTTGGGTTTCATAATGAGTTTTTTCAAATGTATCATGTGCTATGACTTATTCCCTGCCCTTTCCCCTCCCCTGCCTGTCATGGACTTTACTAGTCCTCAGTCCAATTTCTAAAATTCCCACTATTACCAACTATTGTATAGAGAGAGTATTTATGCAGAATATGTATGATATGTTTCAATATATTTATATACAATATTTATGTTATATTTTAATATCCCAAATAACTGTGTCTTATGTTATCTGCATGGAGAATATTTTTAATATATATAATTTATTTGCAGCATACAAGGGAACTCATTTCTTGGTATGTTAACAGGATTAACTAAAAAGTAACTAAAAATAAATAAATTATTAAATAGCAAAATTCAGACCAAATGTTAAATGAGTTCTGCAGATAATATTTTTTCTTTCAGAGAATAATTTATCTATTAAACTCTTTAAAATTGCAGCCAAGTTAACTAGGATTTCATTTTTTTAGAATTTTTCAGATTTTTTATTATGTTAATTTTATTTGAAACATCTTAATGTTTAAATATATTTTAATCATAGTCTTCCCTTTCCGAAGTCTACCCAGATCCTCCTTTCTTCTTTACTCACTCAATTTTAAATTCTTTCTCAAAAAGCAAACAAAAACCTAATGCAACAACAAAATGTCCAAAACCTAGAAAATAAAATATATCAACACTAAAATAGAATTTAAAAAGAAAAGGAGAGAAAAAAAAACAACTTTTAAACAAGCAAAAGCACACAAAAAAATTGTGGAGTTATTTGTTGGTCAGCTCCTTCTGAATGTGAGATCTTCCCTGGAGTGGTTTAGTATCAAGTGTCATGCCATTGGAGAAAATTGACTTTTCCCTTTTCCAGAAGGTAAAAAAAGAACAGGTTAGTTGTTAATCTTTACCTTCATCACTAGGTTTTCATTTATTCACTCATCCATTCATTTTAAACATAACAAAAGAAAATATAAGAAAAAACAAAAAACTATTATATAAAAGTTAGACAAGTCAGACTAACAGAAGAAAAGGAGACCAGGAGAAGGCACAAGGGTCAGAAACTTACTCATTTCCAGACGAAGTAATTGTGGAAATTCTACACCCACAAAAACAAATGAGCTAGAAACCATAATATAAATGAACAGGACCTGGTGGAAACCTTTGCAGGCCTGATGGTTGAACAAGGCACTTATCTATAAGTATAGCAGACTATCATTAGGACACACTCTATCACTTTATTTTTTTTTTTAAAAAAGTCAGTATTATTTGGGTGTTTTTCTAGGTGCCTAGGACACCTAGTCTCAGGTTCTTGGTAACCCAAGTAGTGTTATGTAAGGTGTTCATCTCCCAGAGTGAACCTTAAGTCAGATCAGGTATTACTTAGTTACTCACACAAGCTTTGTGACTCCATTAGCCTACATGTCTTGCAGTCAGTACACCATTGCAGGTAAAAAGTATTTGGCTGTTTTGGGCTGGGGTTTTTTGTGTGTGTGTGTGTGGGGGGTTCTCCTTTGACAGCACACAGAGTTCCTTCATGCACCAAAGACACTGAAACACTGGGGTGCAGGCTTTATGTAGTCAACAGTACAACACCTCCATATTCAATGAGTTGTGGGTGTTATCTTCAACAATTGGGCCTTGATCTTTGTTGATGGGGAACAATCTATAACATTGGCAGGAACATGGGTTATTGGGGATTCCTGTAAGGCCCCTTTGGCCAACTCAAATAGATGTGACCTGAACCTGATACTGGAACCTTCATTTGGTAAAACACATGGTCAGATGGAACTCTCTTCCCCAGTATTTGGTGGTTTCAATTAGATTAACTTCATGTATGCATTTTAGGAGGTTTCTTCTAAATGAGGTTTTCATACTAACCATCAAATGAACCTTAATTTTAGCTGTCTTTCTCCATACTTCCTCCTACTACCCACTTCCCACTTGATCCTCCCATTCCAGAATCCCCCAATACATCCATAAATATCTATTTCATAGTTCCATCCTAATGATATGTCTGTTACCTCTTGTACCTACTCTATACCTACTAGCTGCGGTTCTATTTATATCTTGGTCATCACTGATTTCACAGCTAATATGAACATACAAACAAACAAATACCAAACTTGCCTTTCTGACTCTGGGATACTTTACTCAATATAATTTTTTTTCATATTTCCATGCATTTATTTGCCTGTAAATTTCACGACGTCAGATTTTCTTTGTTTCATTTCTGTTGTTGTTAATGGCTCAATAATACTTCCTTATGTAAATGTACCAGATTTTCTTTCTCCATTCTTCTGTTGAGGCACACCTAGATGGTTTCCAGTTTCTGGCTATTATGAAGAGAGCAGCAAAGAATAAGGTTGAACAAGTGTTTCTGTGGTAGGGTGAAACATCCTTTGATTATAAACCCAATGGTGGTATAGCTAGATCTTGAGGTCGATAGGTTACCATCCTCATCAGGATCTCCCACACTGAGATTCATGGTGACTGTATGAGTCTGTACAAGTTCCCACTAGCATGGTATACATGTTCCACTTACTACTTATTCTCTCCAGGATAAACTGTCACTTGTTTTGTTGTTCTTAACTATTCTGACTGCTGTAAGGTGAAATCTCAATATAGTTTTGATTTGCATTTCCCTGGCAGATAAGTATGGTGAACATTTCTCTAAGAGTTTCTCATCCATTTGAGTTTCCTTTATTGAAAATTCTCTGTTCAGATCTGTGTCACATTTTTATCAGGTTATTTGTTTTTTGATACCTATTTTCTTGGGTTCTTTATATATTTTTGGATATTAGTCCTCTAATCAGATGTGTATTTGGTAAAAATCCTTTTCCATCCTGAAGGCTGTCCATTGCCCTTTGTCTGATATAACAGTACCCTTTCCAATGTAGGAGTTTCTCAGTTTCATAAGGTGTCTTTATTAATTGTTTTCCTTAGTGTCTGTATTGTGTTCTGTCCAGAAAGTCTTTTCTTGTGCCAGTGAGTTCAATGCTACTCCGTCATTAAGATTCTACCAGGTTCGGTGTATCTAGTATTGTGATAAGGTCTTTGATCCATTTGGAATTGATTTTTCTGCAGGGTAAATAATATCTATGTAGATTCAGGTGTACTTAGATGTGTATGTTTATGTCTGGGTCTTCAATTCAATTCATTTGATCACTGTATCTTTTTGTGGATTAATACCATACTGTCTTTTTGAATTGCTATAGCTTCATAGTAAAACTTTAAATCAGGAATCATGATACATCCAGCAGTTCTTTTATTATTCAGTATTATTTTATTTATTCTGGAAGTTTTTGTTTTGTTTTTTGTTGGTGGTGGTAGGTTTTTTGTTTTGGTTTGTTTTTTCTGTTTCTGTTTTGTGGTGTGTGTGTGTGTGTGTGTGTGTGTGTGTGTGTGTGTGTGTTAATATGAAACTGAAAGCTGTCCTTTAAAGTTTCTGAAGAACTGTTGTGGAATTTTGATGTGATTCTATAGATTCTGAAGATTGCTTTTGGCACAATGGCCATTTTACTATGTTAATCCTACCTAAATATAAGCACGAATGATCTTTGCATCTTCTGATCTCTTCCTCAATTTTTTTCCTCAAGGATTTGAAGTTTTATAAGTCTTTTACATGCTTTGTTAGTGGTACCGAAGATATTATATATTGTTTGAGGCTATTGTGAAACATGTTGCTTCCCTGATTTCTTTCTCAGGCCATTTGACTTTCTTTATAGGATTTCTACTGATTTCTGTAAGTTTTGTATCAAACTACCTAGATGAAAATATTTGATACCTCTAGGAGTTCCCAGGTGGAATTTTTAGGGTCATTTATATATACTCTCATATCATCCACAAATACAGAAACCTTGACTTCTTTCCTTCCAATTTGTATCACCTTGATCTCTTTCAGTTATCTTATTGCTCTAGCTAAGACTTTGAGTACTATAAGAAATAGGAATGGAGAGAAAGGAGAGCCTTGTTTTGTTTCTAATTTTAGTGGAATTGCTTTGAGTTTCTCTCCATTTATTTGATGTTGGCTATGGGCTTGCTGTAAAATGCCTTTATTATTTTGAGGTATGTCCCTTGTATCCCCCCAGGACTTATACATAAAGGGGTGTTGGATTTTGTCAGAGGCCTTTTCTGAATCTAATGAGATGGACAATAGGACAGCAAAACGGTGGCATTGTTATGCAGTATAAGAGCATATATTGTACTTTGTACTTATTCATATGTCAATCAGTTGTCAAAAAGTAGAATTTTATAGTGAGACCCTACTATCTGGCTAAGTTCCTCTAAAACTTAAAAGCATTTTATTTTGGATATGAGCAATTTTGGCTGCTTTTACTTTGTCTGAGTGCTGCATTACGTCATTCCTCTTCCTTTCACTTCCTTCTGTGCGTTCCCTGCCTCCTTTTCAAACCCATGGCCTGCTATTCTCTATTATTTTTATATATGCAAACACACACACACGGAGTTCTTTTAGTCTTGCTTATATGTGTTCACAGCTGACATCTTGAGATTTGGATGATCCATTAGGGGCTCCTCCCTGGACCAGCCTGATCCTCCTTCTCTTAGCAATCAACAATTAACAAACTACCTGTAGCTCTTCTTCTGGGGTGAAACCTTGTGAAAATTTTACCATCCACATTTCCATAGCAATTGTATTTTTAGAGATAGTTCTGTTGCATAGTTCCAGCTTTGGATTTATCTAGTGACAAATTAATCAATTGTCATTTTGGCTGATAATCTTCCCAGAGTGTGATAAGCATCAAATAACCTTTCAAACATGATAATACATTAGTGAATAATGCACATAGAAATCTTGATATTGAAAACTTACTAATTACACTTGGAATCTGTGGACACATTACTTAAGTGCAAAAAATATTTTAATTTTGTTCTTGCAAGATTTGTCCTTGCTGTTTTTATGATTTTATGGTTTGAATATGAAGAATCTCACAGCCTCATGTGTTTGGATATGAAGTCTCCAGCTGATGGATGTAATTTTTAGAGACTGAGGAAACTTAAATAGGAGGGTTAAGAATTTAGCAAGGCATGGCTTTGCTCAAGACTGGGTCTGTACCTTCTTCCTGATTCATTGAAGTAGAATGACCTGTACCATGAGCTCCTGCAGCCGTGGACTAACTAACTACATGACCGCATGGCTTTCCCAGCAAGTTAGTTATATCCTCTTAAACTATTAGTCAAAAGGAACTTCACCACTAATTTTCTTCTGTCATGTATTTAGTCACAGCGACAAGAAAAAGCAATTGTTATAGAAAATTAGTGCTTAGTTCCAAAAAGCCTGCACAAGCAGTAGGGCTAAATCCTGGTGCCACTGCCAGTGGCCCCGCAGTCTGCCCCAGCCTTACAACTCTCATCCACATTCAGAGGGTCTGGTTTGGCCATATGCAGGTTCATTCCCTGTCCGACTAGAGTTGGTGAGCTCCCATTAGTTCCAGATAAACTGTTTCAGTGAGTTTCCCCATCATGGTCTTTGACCTCTTTGCCCCTCCCACTCTTAGACTGGACGTTGGGAGCTCAACCCAGTGCCCCACTTTGGGTCTCTGCCTCTGTTTCCATCAGTTATGTAAGATGAAAAAAAGCTAGCTTCTTTTCTTCTTTTAACAAATAAAAATAAAAACTACCAAGGGGGTGGGGGAGAAAATTAGTGCTTAGAAGTGGTGGCATTGAAGTGATAAGTATGAATGGTAGATCATAGGATTTGAAAAAAAGAATTTTGAGAAGAAAGGCTAAAAGTTTAAGTGGAGCCAGGCAGTGGTGGTGCACACCTTTAATTCCAGCACTAGGGAGGTAGAGGCAGGTGGACCTCTGTGAGTTTGAGGCCAACCTGGTCTACAAGAGCTAGTTCCAGGACAGGTTCCAAAACTACAGAGAAACCCTGTCTCGAAAAACAAGCAAAAAGAAAATAAAAAGTTTGAGTGGAATGGTAGAGTAGTTTTAGGATGCTATAAACAGTTTAATGGGCCATTCTGGTTGGCATGTGGAAGACCAGAATGCTAACTGAAATGATAGTTTAAAAAAAAATATTCAGAAGGCTTCCGAGGGGATTGATTGAATACTTATTGCACATATACAAATTATTCTTAAATGATAACTTAAAATAAACAGATTAAACTGTTAATCTTCACATTAAAATAATATTTTTTCAAGAGGATCACACAGTTTATCAAGTAAGCATTATCATTTGTATTAAGTATTCATACTTTTGCCTGATAGAGATAACTTATGGGAAGGAAGGATCTTTTGGACTCATGGCTCATGGGGCTCTAATCTGTCATGGCCAGGAAGGCATGGCAGCTGGGGTTTTGTATGTCTCTGCAGAAGCTTGCACTAGACTGCTCTACCTCAGTGAGTCAGGAAGGCACAGAGAACTCAGGTCGGAAGCAGGCAATCTGTAACTGTGTCATCTCTCTGTGACCCACTATGTATCACCATGAGGCTGTGGCCTACTGGTAAGGTTCTGCCATCTCTCTCCGTTGGCAACTGCATGCTGTCTCTTTGACTCCTCCTACTCTCTCTCTATATCTCTGTTCAAATTTTCCTCCTGGGTTTACTCTGCTAAGCCATTGGCCAAAACAGCTTTATTCATCAACCAATAAAACAACACATAGACAGAAGGGCATCCCACGTCACAACAAGGACAAATGAGAGAGCAAGGAAAGCAAGACTGAAACCCACCACAGCAAGCATCATGTGTAATATTTAGGCCTTTGTGGTGCCTTCATCTGAATTACAATGCTTTTTGTAGCCCCAGAAGCTGATGACTCAATGTTCAACTTTCTTTGACAGGCATCCTATGTTTTGGATCTCAGTATCCTGGAACTACTAATAGAAATTAGGCTCTATATTTGCAGATTAGTGAAAAGCCCACTCATAAATTCATATTGGATATTGGGTTCCAGTGAAAATCATTAGCTTCAGAGTTCTTTTGTTTGCCTGATTATTTTTTCTTGTTTCTTTTGCTATGAACCTTTATGACTACCCACTCCTGTACTCTACTCCACATGCCTGCAACATAGGTGGGTAATATTAGGATCTCAAAATTGTTAGAGGACATAACTCAGAAAATTAAAGAATTAGTTTCTCAAAGTATAACCCAGAGCAACACAAAACTTTAGGAACCAGTAGTTTCGAGGCCATCATTGGACTGAAGCAAGAATCTATCATGGCAGGTTCTGAATATTCTAGAAACTGGAGACTGCACAAAAGTGCAATCTAAGAATCTGAGAGGCTTTAAATCCATGGTTTCTGTTGCTATCACTACAGCTTGTCATCAAAGTACCTATATAATGATTACAAAACCACTTTTTTAAAAACAGGTATCACATGCATCACAATGTTTCACAGGCATTCTTGCCAGCTGAAAAGAGGTGATATGGACAGGAACTGACATCTGCTAGCAAATTTGTAAATGCGTGTAAATGAGCAAACCAAACCTCAGGCTCAAATTGGTGTAGCAAGCTGAATTTGCAAGAGCAACCCAAAGCAGTTCTAGCAATTGTCAATAAATACTATTTCATTTATTTCTTAATATAAATTCTTTCTAACATAACCTATTTACTTGAAATGTGACATAATCAGGGTAGGGAGTAGTTGTCAATGTACTTTTTCTCATCTTAACCATCCTTTGTTTTCTGACATGTTCCTCAGAGAGTACAGACATATTTTGACACTATGTATGTGTGTGGAGTGCACATGTGTGTATATTCTATGTGTATGGAAATATTTGTGTGGTGTGTGTATGGTGTATTCATGTATTTGTGTGTACTCAGTATGTATACATGCATATAAAGCATTCATCTCTTTCTATTATTCCCATTTACATTATATCATAACATGATTTAATGGCTCAGATTTATCTTAAGGTCATCATAGGGTTGTTTGTTGTTCTTGCTTGTCTGCTTATAGCATTGAGAAATTAAACTGACCTTCTCTGCTACTAGTCAAGCACATACCATTATATTCTCTTCCCCATTTTGTGAGTTATTTAAATTTTTAAAACTATTTCCTTTATTTTGAAATTATAATATAATTCTATGATTTCTCACCTCCCTTTTTCTCTTGGTTTTGAGACAGGATTATGCTGTTTCTGAGGCAGGCCTTGAAATGGATCTGTTGAGCAAGAAGTCCTAGAACTAGTAGGATTTCTGTCTAAACCTAAGGATTCCATTCTCTGCCACTTAGTTTGGCTGAGTCATTTATTTTCTTGACAAAATGACACAGAGTAGACCCGGTCTACTCTTTGTTCCTCTGGAAGCATTAAAAGCTCTTCAAGAAGTCCATCCTCCTTTGGACTGATCAAAGAAAGCATTGTGTCAGGCTGAAAGAAAGGCAGTATCTTCAATTGCACTGAAATAAAGACATGTAGGCCTTGAAAAGAAATTACATATTGTTTTAATAATTTTCCATTTCATCAAGAAGGAAAATTAAATTGTCTATCCAGTTCAAGTAGGAACCATTTTCAGTTTTTTTAATAGACACATAAGTGATGAAATAAAGCTTCTCTGTAGTTTTTCACCCGAGTGAATGCAAGTTTTACTCTGTCTTATAGCCTTACGATTTGATTTTCAAAAAATAAAACTGAATAAAATTGAAACTATCAAGGGTATCTCTACCAAGATTTTGGACCTATAGGAATACACCATGGTTATGCTTTCTCAAGCAATGTGCCAAGGGGAATTACATTAAGGGCTCACAGACTATGAAGAAGCATTTGGTGGTAAAATCTAGATGATAGAAACAAGATGCTTTCCCATGCGGATTATGCAAATAGTCATTTATCCCATTCTGTGTGCTTACCCTTAGCTTTTATTTTAGGCTCTCAAGTACTGTCCATCCATATTCATATAAATCACATGTAAGGGCAAGGTCATTTTCCCAGTAAGTAAAGCTCTAACTTTGCCCAAGGAATTTCACAAATAATTCAATTTTGCATTCACTATCATATCTATTACCTTATTTATCCTATCATTCATTAAATAAAGCTAAAGATTCGGCTAAATGATCCTCATCTTATACCTTGTCTTATACAGAGATCAAATGCTACATCCATGAAAAGTCACTTTGGGGAATAAGAATTGTTTAAATTACTTGATTTCTATTACTATTAATAGAATAGAATACCTATAGCAGGGTAACATTAAAATAAAAAATATTAACTTTGACTTGTAAATATGAAGTTCAAAGACAGAAGATTCTGCTAGTGATGGCCTTCTGGCTGGAAGAGTGGCTGTCCTGAAGTAATTCAAGTCATCATTTGTCAAGAGATAAGGAGTGTGCATGACTGTGCATGTCCTAAGGTCTCTCTCCCTCTTCTGTTTCTATTGAGAGGTTAACCTATTTCCATAATTATTTTTTAATGTAGTATAGCTCCTAAGGTAAACATGCATCTCTCTTGTAATGCATATGCCATTATTAAATTATTTGAAGCAGGTATTATTCAGAGGACATTATTAGCAATTATTTACAATTGCAAATGGATTTGAGTATTGATTTTTATACTCAATCTCACTATTTCTATTGACATCAGCCACTGGACAGTTAGTTGATCTACATTAGGAAAGTTTAAGACTGTTTGAGCTGGAATGCAATGAATTTGTTGCTCCCCAACAATCCTTGGTGCTTGTTATCCCCATGCCACCAGTTTTGAGACTTCTAATGATTTTTATGTTGTTCAGTGTGAGTTTCAGGAATAAGGCCTACACGTGTCAGACAAATTGCACAAACACGAATTCATTTTTAATTTCACTGCTAAAGCAAAATACATTTATTAATTTAATGTTTAGAACTATATTGAATTATTTTATTCTGTGTATATTAGGTTTTAGCTTACATGCATGTTTGTATACTACCTGTTTGCCTAGAGCCTATGGAGATCAGAAGATGGGGTCAGACCACCTGGAAGTGGGGTTACAGGTGTTGAAGTACCATTATTTGGGTTCAGGGGACCAAAAAACAAAACAAAACAGTTCTCTGCAAGAATTATAAGAACTCTTAATGACAGAGCCATTTCTCAGGACTCAGACATTTATTAATTTAAATTGCATGTCTTTCTAAGAAAACCATCATTTCATTTGATACCATCTTATAATTAGTCTTGACAGTAAAATAAGGCTAATATTGAAAATATTTGCTAATAGACTTGCTAAGGTGTCATCTTATAAATATTTATTTGGTCATTGAGTTTTGTGGTTAAATTTCCTACTATTTGACTAAGTGAAACTGATAACATGGAACTAACTGAATTCATTTTATACAGACTCTTTCCACTAAGTATAGATCAGTTCCATCTCTTCTTCATCTACTCTATGCTCATAGCAATAGCCAGTGGAAATACATTTCATTGTTCTTGTTGTGACTCAGATTGAGTCGAGAACTTGAGTGAGTTAGGAGGTATGGCAAATGGGAACAAACGATGATAATGTTATAGTACAGAGTTTTATGTTACATATTGTAAATGTCATAATTGTATGTGCAATTTAGAATGGAAAAATATATTGCCTTCACCAACATCCTCTTTGAAGGAAAGCCTATAAGACACATCTTTCCTAAAATATTGCAATATATGCAGAAATAAGTAGTCAAAATAAATCAATACTGTCAAAGGGGAAAGCATTCTCATTCTCAGGAAATTCTTACTCAGTCGAAAATGAACTGGAGACACAAGATCTCCTAGTGTGAGATACAGACGGACTCATTGTTTCTACACATATGGAGGGAGACTAGGCCTTTAGGGTACTACTTGGGCTCTAAACTGCAGAAGTTAGTCTATGCTGCTTTAACACACCCCTGTGGTAGGATTCTATTGTCAGGACCTTTTGTTGGGACATTTTCTGATTTTTTTTTTTATTTTGTATTCCCTCTTATGCATTCATGCCCACGAGCTATCATTCCTCTTTCATATTGTTCTGTGCAACTCTCATCATTCACTGTCACATTCCCCTGAATATGTACCTGCAAGCTGTGATCTGCCTAATTGTCCTTTCACCAAACTGCTTATTCACATTAACTAAGTAAAATCCTAGTGACATATCAAATTTGAACTCATGAGAAAGTAATGAACATATTTCAATTGAGGAAAGAATTGCAACTGATTTCTGTGTGAATGGGTGAACAAAGAAGAAAGATGATATAGTAGTGTGTAGTCTCAGGCATTGCTTCATCCATGGACCACAATCACATCTGGGCTGTACATACAAGATACACAGGATCCCTGATCATCTAGGTCTTATATTTCAAGGCAAGAAGATAGTACACTAATAAGTAACTAACTAGTCATTGAGAAATACTATAGAAAAAATAAAATTCACGCAATGATTCACAGACACATAGGGACTATAATATTGTATAACTGTGAGTGTGTGTGATTTGTGTAAGTGTGTGTTTGGGCATTTGCAGGTATTTTAAGAACTAATATTTGAACATATTTTTGAATGAAGCCAGACAACAACAACTGAAACATCAATTGTAATTTTATCATCAACAAGAAAAGACATCATAATGAAGACTCATTCTTTGTTGGCTCACGCAAAAAAAAAAATTCAAAGGCAAGCATGACTGCAATAAAGTTAACAAGGACATTGTGAGAAAAATGAGATGCTTTGGAGCGTGAACTTTTTCCCAGAATGAGTTTTATGTAAACCATAGTAGGGTACTATTAGAGATTTAAGTATAGGGTTAGTATTTTGTAAACTGAAAATAAAGACCAAAGTTTGAGAGTTAAAAACTTATTTTTTTTTTGCTAAAATTGTAAAGGCAAAGTGAAAACTCAAATGATCTAAGTAATTTATTTTTGATGCATAGCAAGTATTTTATAATAGAAATTCTCTATATTGTTTTCATTTAAAACTGAGATAATATGTTTAATAAAATGCACTGGCATAAGGGGTTAAATAGGAAGTGTTAAACTGGGGTGGCACAACAAAGGGCCAGGTAGAGGAGAAGCCTTTGTAGAGAGAAACATAACACGAACTCATGAAAGCTTAGTAATCCTGAACATACAGACACAAATTAGAATTAAAAATTGAGTTCATCTGTAACAAGACAGCAATGCCCCAGTAGAGTTTAATAAAAAAAAAAAAAAAATACCACTCCTAGGAATGGATTCCTTCATTTAGAGTTGTTTTCCAATGAGTTCCCGTAGGAAGTCCTTGACTCTGAAGTATTATAGACTATTGCCATTTCATTTGGTTACAATCTAGAACTTAATAACAACAAAAAATATCCCCTTATTGCTGAAAACACCACATATTTGAGTCAAAAAACTATATTGGAGTCAAGCTGGGATAGATTTGGAAGCTTCTTTTCTTCTGGTTACTTTTTGTAACATTAGAAGGTGATATACAAGCTGCCAGAGGATAAAAATAACCGTCAGTCACACTCACTTGTGAACCCTTCCAAATACAATAGCTGGCCTGGCAAAGCATGGCCAACAGAGCAATAGTGACATGAACATCATTGGAGTAACAAACCACTTTTATTGGATTTGTCTTGCTGCACAAGATTGAATCTATACTTAACATCATTATTTGGACAATAACCAAACAGGACCTAAGGCATAAGGGAAGAAGCTACCACTATCAAGCTTCTAAATGGATATAGGGTTAAACCAACTCCCATTGCCTTATTTAAACTCTAAGAGGAATTCATATCTCAGCCCTCATCTGAGATACTTTTATTTAAAATATATGGTTTTTATCAGAGAAAGCTACATCTGAATAAAGTTCAGATAATAAGAAACTACAGAATATTTAGCACTAAAGAGAAATATATATGTATTCTGCACCCCTACTTTCAAGTCTCAGGGATCACCGCAGAAGAGGTGACAGAAAAAGTTTAAAGAGTCCGATGTAGTAGACCACCTAAAGGAAACATCTCTGGACACAGAAGATATGAAATCATTTGGCTGTGACAACAGACACGAAGCCTGTGCAAGACTGAGCCAGATCACATCATAGGACAGAAACGAGAGGTGGGAACATTCCCATCCAAAACCTCGAAGTGTCAACAATTGTAAACTGCTGAGAGAAAAATAGAGAATTTTCCCTGAGAGTGTATCCTCTGATAGGTTGGCTGTACTCCAATGGAAGATAACACATCCAAGAATATTTGAGCAGCACAAATTTGGTCTTGAAGATTTAAAAAAAACAAAATGCACCTAAACTTGGGAGAGTACAAAAGAGGAGGTGAATTTTGAAGAGTTGTGGAGGGTCAATATGATCAAAACATGTTCAAAAATTTCAAAGATCTAATAAAAATGAAAACTCATATCTTTACTGATGCTAATTTACTTTGAAAGCATTTGTGAAGGTAAAAATTCCTTAGTAGCTATCAGTTAGGATTTTCCTTTACTGGCAATCAACTGCAACAGACTCTTATTTGCCAGGAGGGCAGATTCCATCCTTAGTGTCATCATATAATTTGTGTTTACAATTATCTCTCTGAATGTTTAGCAAATGATTTTAATGACATTTTATCAATTTGAGAAACAGAACTAGAGTCTAGGAGGAAGCTGTCTTATGGATAATGTCTTCAGAAAAAGAACCAGACTAGAGAAGTTGTAGTAAGCTATAAAAGCACATGCCTGTAGCCCCAGCTCTCCATAAGGAGCAGGAGGATGAAGAATTGAGATGATCCTG
Organism: Ondatra zibethicus; assembly: GCA_004026605.1. NCBI lineage: Eukaryota > Metazoa > Chordata > Mammalia > Rodentia > Cricetidae > Ondatra > Ondatra zibethicus. Next base: position 24,688 of record PVIU01009133.1, read on the forward strand.
GGCTACATATTGAATCCAAGGCAAGTCTGGACTGCACAGGAAACCAGCGTCTCACGAACCAGGGGTTTGAGATGTAACTTAGTTACAGAACAATTCTCTAGAATATGATACGAATGCTTCACTGTTTTAAGAGGAAGAAGATGAGGCGAAGAGGTGTTTTTAGTTACTGGAGAAGAGAAGATACTTTATTTATAATATTTTATTTATAATTTTATAAATAAATATATATTTTGTATATATTATTATAAATTATAAATAAATAAAATAATATTTACAAAAGAGGAATAATACACATAGAAAGAAAAAGAAAGTCTGTAATTTAAAAGGGTTGAGATTTTTCAGTAGACTGAATACAGGGTAAACTAGGGAAAATACAAATACAAAGAAAAATTAATACAGTTGATTTGTGAGTCAAGTGAGTAAATAATATCTTCATAGAGGAAAATGACTCCTTGAATAAAGTGTGTTGTCTTCTTTGGGAATGGGATGACTCTGCCTCTTCTCTGAAGCATATTCGTAACAAACAGTAGCCTTGGCTTGCCACATCTACTAGAAGATAGAATGGGGAGACAGAGAAGACAGAAGTGGGGTAAAGGGCAAAACCCCCATCACCTGCAGCACACCCTCCCCAACCTCAAAACAAGAACAGTCGTACTTCCCACCATTATTTCCCTCTTGCCACCAGAAACATCTTAACGTGGATTTCTATAAATCCATGCACAGTTTCCAGGTGGGCCTTTGTGACTATTCATTATCAAACATCTTCAAAGTGCTTTTTAATCACAAGCTACATATTTAATAAATACAATCAGAGCCCCGAAGTAGACAGTCTTTCTTTCAGAGTCAAAGACAGTGGAAAGGCTCTATAGTGAGCTACTAAGTCTGCTTCTGTTGGGTCTCTGTACACTCAGATGAATTCAACATTGTAGTGGTTGTTTCAAGCTCACAGAGCCACTATTTGCTCAACTCACTTTGGTGCACACCAAGTGAAGATGAAGTGAGTATATATTTTCTAATAAAGCTTATATTATAGTTCCATATAAAAATAAATGCTATTTTACCATCTTACCAGTTACTGGATATTTTCAAAGGTAAATTTTCAAATGTAAATTTTCAAAGTAAATGGCAGAATATCTAAATGTCAAATTAATTCTTAAATCTTTGGAGATTCTCAAGGTAGAACATATTTCTTTGCAAACTTACTACATTTTACTTTGGTGACTGAGTGGCAAGAGTTGAGTAAATATAACACTCCGTCAAAATACTCAGCATACACAACAAGAATAGAAAACTGCCTAGATGTTATCCTAACTGGGAATTTGCTTGTTTTCTATGAACTCTTTAGATTTTATATCTTGTTTCTTGGCTTATTCTGTGAGGATTGATAGTGAAACCCCATATGCAATGTGACTAAGGGAAAGTGTGAGGTACAGGTTACATAAAGTGACAATTGTACTGCCAGTCTGTGAAATCACCACCCCTGCCTCTTGGGCCAGCTGCTTTCAGCTTCTTCTCCTTTACCCACACAGCATCCAGAGTGACATCTTTAAATTGATAAACATTCTTATCACTTCCATGCTTAAAGCTCTCGCCGGAGACTTTTCTCTGAATGCTGCCGACAGCGCGAAGGCGGGGTGTGTGTGCAGAGTGGAAGGATGGTTAAGAACCCTGGATGCTCTTCGAGAGAACCCAACGTCCATTCTGAGAAGTCAAGTGGCTGCTCATGACTGTTTATTGCTCCAGTTTCAGAGGAACCTGAAGTCTTCTGTAGGCACCTGGCATGTCTGTGATGCATAAACATCACTGCAGATGAAACAGCCTTATACTTACAATGGGGATGAATAAATCCTTTTAAAAAGAATGAATGTGTAATGTGCCTGTTGTGGACACACAATGTTAGAAAACAAAATTCAGGTGTTAGAAATATATATGGGTAGGATTAACATTCCTCTGCTTTACTAAGTTAATGCGGGTGGCATGGCAAATTAAAATGACCCCCAAAGACTAAATATTTAGAGACCCTGGGCACTTCTGAAAGTAGGGGCAACAAAGGAGACTCATAATAAAGGAATTGCCTATTATGTGGGGTCTAGGGTCTCTTCATCACCTCCTCCACAGCAGGAAAAGCCTTACATAGAGAAGAGAAACTGCTCTTGATCCTGAGGACAATAAAGCCTGTATAAGTTCCAAAAGATGATGTAAGGCTGTTGACTGAGGTTTCTGTCCTGCCTGGTTCCGGCAGTTGCTAAGTCCCAAAGAAATAACACAGATGTCTACATTAATTATAAACTGATTGGCCTCGTATCTCAGGCTTCTTATTAACTCTTATAATTTATATTGGCCCATAATACTTGTCTGTATTAGTCACGTGGCTTGGTACCTTCTTTGGCAAGGTAGTCACATCTTGCTTGCTCTGTGTCTGGCTTCCTCTCCATCTGGATGATGGCTTCAGACTGAAACTTCCCACTTCGCAGATTTCTCATTGCCCCTCTTCTACTTCCTGCCTGGTTGCCTTACCTCTACTTCCTGCCTGGCTACTTGCCAATCAGCATTTATTTGAATACAAGTGACAGTGTACAGACCATTGTTCCACAGCACCAGGCACCTCGAAGGATGCCAAAAGTGAAAACAACAGTGCATAATACTGAGATGGCTTTCTATTTGAGAAAGAGTTTTAGACATTTTGTAGAATTATCAAACAATTAATCTTTTTTAAGAACCCTACAGCATACACCAAGTAACTCTACAAAAAAAAAAGTTTTTAAGAAAGTATAATCGTACTAAAATTTCTCATTAAGCAACAAAATTGTGGTCATAATTACATAAGCACTATTATTATTATTAATTTGAGATGAGGATGTTTTTGTATAGCCCCCTGTAGCTACCTCTGTAGACCAGGCTAGCCTCAAATTCACTAAGCTCTGCCTGCTTCTCCGCTCCCAAGTGCTGTCATAAATGTGCAGCTCACAAAGCTAGCCTCCTGATTTAATGCATGAACATTTTCTAAACCTTATCGTTTATTAAATATCAGGAGATAACTGTGAGCTTTTGTAATTTTCATTATTATCTTCTCAAGCACAAAATAAAGTATGCACCATAGTAAGTTTGTTATGATGCTTTTTATACATAAATATAATGTATTGATCATAGTATTTGCCTTCATTTCCTTCTCTTGAGGACTACCACTTTCATAGATATTGCTAATATTCAACTAGAGTTGGAATGTTGAACTGAATGATATATGGTGATTGCTTTAACATTATAATACTAATTGCTTTTAATTCAATATGATGGAGAAATATTTTATTTGACAACCATAATTCATTATTTACATTTATATTTAATAGTTTAGGTTTAATTATTTTATAGAATTTGTATTAGTATCTTGCATGAGGCAAACAGAGTTTAGAAGAGGGAATCAGGTCCCATAGAAATGCAGTGATTGGTGATTATGAGCTGGGATGTGGGTGCTGGGAATTGAACACAGGTTCTCTGCAAGAACAGGTACTCATAATCACTGAGCTATTCACCTAGTACTGATTTTCCAGATTCTTAGTAATTTCCTTAAAAGCTAATTTAACATTTGTAAATATTGAATAGTTGACTGAGAACTAGAAACCTGTATTTAAAACTATTTTTACACAATGAAACATTTCTATATTGAAATAATCAGTAACATTGAAGCTACCTTCTAACAGATGTTTACAGTTAGTTGTTCATTTAGATTAACACAGGAGCTGTTAGCAAACTGTGCTTATAAATTATGTATTCCTGATCCTTATAGACTTTAATTTGTCATTTCTGCTTCATTGGAGATTATATAGGAAAAACTCTGCATGAATCATTAATACCTGTCAATAATTTACAGAACATTGACAATGTGATTTATGTTAATGCAGTGTTCTAATGTTCTATGCTGTGAAGAGAACCATGTCCACAGAAACTCCTGCAATGGAAAGAATTTAATTGCCACTTGCTTACAATTTCAGAGGTTTAGTTCATTGCCATCATAGTAGGGGAGAATGGTAACATAAAATCAGACATGGTGCTGGAAAGGGGCTGAAAGTTTTACACCCAGATTCATGGGCAGCAGTAAGAGAAAACCACAGGGTCTGTCTTGGGGTTCTGAAACCTCAAAGCCAGTTACACACTTCCTCCAACAAGGCCTTACCTACACCAAGGCCAATACTCCTGAACCTTATCAGTAGTACCACTCCCTAAAGACTAAGCATTCAGTTATATGAGTCTATTGGGGCCATTTTTACCCAAGCCACCACATGCATAATGGATGCTCATCAAAGCTGATGAAAGTGTGAATTTTGGTTGATCTTTTCTACCTGGTGGAAACTGTTTTCTGTTTATCAAGCTATAAATTATTATCTATAATCATAAAGAATTCAGTTGCTTACTTTGCAACTGAAAAAAAAATGAATCAACTGTTTATTTCCCAGGGTAATGTATGAGCCCTTAGATGAGTCTATTTGACAATGGTCCACAGGGTCATTGACATGCTATTTCAATATCTCTTTTATGAGTTTTCTTACCGAGATTTGCCATGGTTCTCAGTAGTTTTAAAGAATGGAATGCTAGCTCAAACAGTACTTGAGTGATTTTATTAGTTAGATACACTAATCAGAATAGAGTATCTTTTGCGGCTCAAACACTGGATATGGAGTCTAGAAAGTTCATAAGAGTAATGCTCACAACTGGAATGCCTTTAGGGCATCTAGGTATGGCAAAGGCTGGCATGTCCACACTGTCTTCACATAGCCTTTCACATAATTACCTCTTTAAAGATCATACCTCCAAATATAATCACTTAATGAGATACTGAGGGTTAGGGTCACAATATAAAAGTTTGAAGAGCATATAGTTGAATTCATAACAACGTGTTACTTTATTAAATAGGAAGAAATCAAAAGCATCATTTCTTTTCCTTTTTTATTGATTTTATTGACCTATACTTTTTTCTCTGCTCCCCTCCTTCTTCTATCTTACCCTTCAACCCTCTCCCATGGTCCCCATGCTACCAATTTACTCAGGAGATCTTGTCTTTTTCTACTTCCCATGTAAATTAGATCCATGTAAGTCTCTCTTAGGGCCCTCATTATTGTCTAGGTTCTCTGGTATTGTGAATTGCTGGCTAGTTTTCTTTGCTTTATATCTAAATGACACTTATGCATGACTACATATGATATTTGTCTTTCTGGGTCAGGGTTACCTCACTCAATATGATGTTTTCTAGCTCCAGCTATTTGTCTGCAAATTTCAAGATGTCATTATTATTTCTACTGTATAGTACTCCATTGTGTAAATATACCACATTTTCCTTATCTATTCCTCAGTCTAGGGCCATTTAGGTTGTTTCCAGGTTCTAGTTATGACAAATAATGCTGCTATGAACATAGCTGAGCAGATGTCCTTGTGGTATGATTGAGCATCCTTTGGATATACACCCCAAAGTGGTATTGCTAGGTCTTGAGGAAGGTTCTTTCCAAAATTTCTGAGAAATTGCCACACTTATATCCAAAGGGACTTACCAGTTTGCATACTTAAAAGCAATGCAGGAGTGTTCCCTTTATCCCACAATCTCTCCAGCCTAAGTTGTTATCAGTAGTTTTGATCTTGTCCATTCTTACAGGTGTAAGAAGGAATCTCAGAGTTATTTTGATTTGTATTCCTCTGATGGCTAAGGATGTTGGGTATTTCCTTAAGTGTCTTTCAGCCATTTTAGATTCCTCTGTTGAGAGTTCTCTGTTTAGGTCTGTACTCCTTTTTTTTACTGGATTATTTGCTCTTTTGATGACCAATTTCTTAAACTCTTTATATATTTTGGAGATCAGTCTTCTGTTTGATGTGGGGTTCGTGAAGATCTTTTCCTATTCTGTAGGCTGATGTTTTGTCTTGTTGACCATGTCCTTTGCTTAGAGGAGCTTTTCAGTTTCAGGAGATCCCAATTTTTAATTGTTTCTCTTAGTGTCTATGCTACTGGGATTATATTTAGGAAGTGGTCTCCTGTGCCAATGTGTTTAAGTGTATTTTCCACTTTCTTCTCTCTGAGATTCAGTGTGGTTGGCTTTATGTTAAGGTCTTTGTTCCATTTGGACATGAGTTTTGTGCATGGTCTTAGATATGGATCTATTTTTATTCTTCTACATGTTGATATCCAGTTATGCCAGCACCATTTGTTAAATATGCTTTCTTTTTTTCATTTTATATTTTTTGCAGAAGCATAATTTTTAATCAGTGTTGACTTATCAAAATATTTCTCATCTCTTGAAATTATATTTGATATAATTTGCAAAGAATAGACAAATTATTAATCATAACAAATAATATATAATTAATAAAACGTTGGCAAGATGTTGATGCAATGTGCGACTAAGGCCCATCGAAGACATTGAAGGTATGAACTTGAGGCTTTACTTATCTTTTCTGCATGGGGGAAATTATTTGCAATTTCATAGAATGCTTATACTTTTTTAATGTAATGCCTACATTTCAAAATGCTTTCTCTGTTCCTGTATTATTCATTAACATTTAGAAAATATTACTTAGGTTTACTATATGTTTCAGAAAGTTGGTAGTCAATTTGTTCAGCTGTTATCAAGACAAATAAGAAAGTTCTTAATTATTTTTGATAGTTAAAATGTTATAAATTACCTGGCATGGTGCCACATGCATTCAATTCCAGCATTCAGGAGACAGAGGCAGGCAAACCTCTGTGAATTTCTGATGGCAGAAGTCAATAATCCCACACTCGTTCAGAGTTATGAATAATAAAGTGTTGATTGTGTTTTGTGTCCCGCCTGGTCCCTGCAGTCATTATGACCCAAAGAAATCACACAGAGGTCTACATTAGCTATAAACTGATTAGCCCATTTTCTCGGGCTTCTTATTAACTCTTATAACTTATATTATCCCATTCTTCTTATCTGTATTAGCCATGTGGCTCAGTACCTTATTCAGCAGTGTAGTCAGATGTTGCTTCTTCTAAGGCTGGGCTAGGACTACAAAAGGAACTTCCTTCTTCCCAGAATTCTCCTGTTCTCATTGACCCACATCTACTTCCTGTCTGGTTGTCCTGCCTGGCTACTGGCCAATCAGCATTTATTTAAAATATAATTGACAGAATACAGACACTAGTCCCACACCAATAAAGGGTTATTTTTTTAGGGGAGACTTATAGATCACTGTCCTAGATAATAGTCCTTTGCATAAATGGGTAACAGGAACAAAATCTATCAGCCGGAAGCAAGAGAGCAAGCACACTCTTTAAAGTTGCATTTTAGTATAAGAGACCACTACCAAGTTAGTTGGTATCTTAAAGGCTATTGGCTGAAGGAGCAGAAGGAGCTCCCACAGCACCTCCCCCTTTTGTTTAAATAAGAGAGTTCTAAACACAATACAAAACTATATACACCAGGAATAGATGTCAAGTATAAAATTAGAATTACAACCAGCCTAAACAATATTAAGCTAAGAACATATGCTAAATGTTTTAATAAACATTCTATCCTAAGGAGTCTAAGTCTTGTATTGGAAATACCTTGGCTAGATCATAAGTGGGTGGTAACTATAACTATCTAATCTTCAACCACATCAAAGGCCTGAGAAGGGAGATAACATTACTTGAGTAGGCAGGAAGTGAAATCAAACAGATTCCAAACTGAGCAATATATGATGGAGACAATTAGCTACCTGAGCAATCACCCAAAGTTTCATTTACAACGTTGAAGCAACCAACTTTGGCTAAGGCCTAGTGTAACTGACAGACCATACTCAGAGGCAGGAAATTTTTGAGAACCATTTCACCCTGTCTTGGCAAGATTTGACAGTCTTTTTCCTTGTGTCCTGCTTATCCATTTCTGGATACCATGTACTTTTTTATTGGTTATGGTATGGCCAGTTCCTTGCCCAAAGGCCAATGGGTGCCAAGAAAAAACAAACTCTGAGTGCAGTATCTTCAGTGCTCAACATTCTCTAGGGAGTAGATTGGTGCTGTCAGGAGCAATCATGTCTCATGTCAACATAACCCTAACTTATTTAAATGTCATGTTGCACAGATCCTTGAAGTGGTTGAAGATTACCTATCTAGACAAAATACAATCTCTGTGCATCTAAAGAACCTAATTAATCTGACTGTATGTATAACAAACATAAACAATTTATGACCAATGTTTAATACTTGTATAACTTAAAGACTAGGGATTCAAGTCAGAATATTAAATAATCTGCAAACAAATGTGAAGCAAATGATGACAATAACCTCAAAATATAAACAATCTATAAATATCTTGTTTAGAAGTAAGAAAAATATATAATAAAATATGAAAATATATCCTAAAGGTTGTATCAATATACAAAATGTCCTAAACAGAGGTAGAAACATGCATGTATACAGTCTGACAGTATAAATTAGCATAGATGCACAAATATTGTAAACAGAAATAACAAATATAATTTGAACTTATATCAATATACAAACAACTATACAATGTTAATTATCCATAAATAATAGCTCACAAGTATTCACTCTATTACCCACTATAATTATCAGGTTTTTTTAAACAGACATAGTTTTCACCCCATCCCTCTAATACAAGTAATAATAAACAACCCCTAAATGGTGCTACCAACCCTGAGAACAAACATTTTTGGGACAGAGAGCGGCGTCATACTCTAGAATTTCTTTCTGCTGTCATGGGGGCTATATCCTCTTCATAGGATCCTGCAAAAGTAAAGTGATGTTTAAGTTTCAAAATTACTATCTAGTATAGTTGCAAACAATTTTAGAGAAGTCGATAGCGTCTGTTTCCAAAGTTCTTATTTGGAGTTCTGGCCAGAACGCCATGAGAAGGTGCACCATTTTAACAGCTGGTACCCAAAATAGCAGTCTCATAGTAGTGCTATCAGCATCACAATGTCATCTCAACCAGGTGGAGTTGTTGCTGTGGGGCCCTATCTTCTTCCTGGAAACTACAAAGATTACTGCAGGAAAAGGAAAATCTAATATTCATTGTGGAAAACTTAAAAATCAATAAAAAGACATACATTCAATAAAGAATACGATATAGACAAAATAGATATGAAAAAAGAAAATTTTTTCCTAAAGTCTTCCTTCTGTCCCATATAAGATGGCTCCCGATATGAGACAGAAACTCTGAATGTACCTTTTAACAACAAGCTTGGATTTAGAGAAGTATAGAGCCATTGTCCAGCTCCAAAACCAGCTAGACATTTGTATGTGTGTTAAAATGTATGTGCATCTAGTACCTTACCTTATAATCCATATTCCTTTTTCTAGATGATTCAGTGGATAGTTATTTTTCTTTCTGTCAGCATTATAACATCCATGGTCTCTGGAATTTTTGAAGATGTGTATTTTCCTGTAAAGATAAGAGCACAGACCTAAACAGAGAACTCTCAGCAGAGGAATCTAAAATGACTGAAAGACACTTAAGGAAATGTTCATCATCCTTAGTCATCAGAGAAATGCAAATCAAAACAACTCTGAGATTCCATCTTACACCTGTAAAAATGGCCAAGATCAAAAACACTGATGACAACTTATGCTGGAGAGGCTGTGAGAAAAGGGAACACTTCTGCATTGCTGGTGGGAATTGCAAGCTGGTACAACCCCTATGGATGTCAGTGTGGCGATTTCTCAGAAAATTAGGAAACAACCTTCCTCAAGACCCAGTAATACTACTTTTGGGTATATACCCAAAAGATGCTCAATCGTGCCACAAGGACATGTGCTCAACTATGTTCATAGCAGCTTTATTTGTCATAGCCAGAAACTGGAAACAACCTAAATGCCCCTCGATCGAAGAATGGATTAAAAAAAAATGTGGTACATTTACACAATGGAGTACTACATAGCAGAAAAAATATAACGACAGCCTAAATTTTGCAGGAAAATGGATGGAACTAGAAAGCACTATTTTGAGTGAAGTAACCCAGACACAGAAAGACAATTATCACATGTACTCACTCATAGGTGGTTTTTAAACATAAGGCAAAGAAAACCATCTTACAAACCACAATCCCAGAGAATTGAGACAACAATAGGGACACTAAGAGAGACTTACATAGATATAATCTACGTGGGAAGTAGAAAGTATAAAAAGACAAGATCTCCTTAATAAATTGGGAGCATGGGGACCTTGGGGGAGGGTTTAGGGAGGGAGGGGTGTGGCAGGGAGGGGAGCAGAGAAAAATAAAAAAAAAATTTTTAAAAAAAGAGCAGAACCCTACCCCAACCCTATATGCTTTCTTTACCACCTGTATGGTTGTCACCATTGTGGAAGAGCTGTCATTTCTCTTTTTCAAGACCTTTGTCCTTTTCAAAGTGAATCTTTATTAATTTTGATGATATCCATAGCTTTTCTTCTCCTGTAGAAACAAGAGTGAAACCCCATCTGCAACATAGCATATCTCCTGGTTTCCATTGTGAGGTCAACATATTCTTGAAATACACTGGCTGATTCAATGCAGAAGATTTTTCCATTATCCAATGCCTCTTTTCTCCTGTTGTTCCTTTCTCATTAGTGTTAAGAAAATTCAAGGTTAATAAAGCATTATGCAATTTATTTCTGCTAGTATTTTCCATCACTTTCCATTTTTCAGCATATCCTTTATAGTATGATTTGACCTTTCTAAAACTGCCTGACCTGTAGAATTATATGTTATACCTGTAATGTGCTTTATATTGTAATAGGCAAAAAACCATTTCATTTTTTTAGATCATTATGCTGGACCTTTATCTGTCTTTATTTGTGCAGGAATGCCCATGATAACCATAACTTCTTATAAATGTGTGATTACTGAATCAGCCTTTTCCATGCTCAAGGAAGTTGCCCATTTAAACCCTGAATATGTGTCTATGATGTGGTGTACATATTTTAATTTACCAAATTCCGTAAAGTGGAACACATCCATCTGCCAGGTTTTATTCCTCTGAGTACCCTTCAGGTTACTCCCTACAGTAACCATACCTATAGTACGGTGTTTGGTTATAGAAAGAACAAGTAGGAATAGAAAACTCTTTTTTTATTATTTATTTATTTTTTCCATACATTGTTTTGTTTTATTTTTTCCATTCAAGAACAATAATTAAAGAAATAAATTTTTTTTCCTTTCTTCCCCTTCTCCCGGTCCCCTCCCACTACCCCCCCACCCCTCCTCCCTCCCCCTTCTTCCTTGAAAGAGGGCATGGTGCCCTGCCCTGTTGGAAGTCCAAGGCCCACCCCCATCCCTCCTGGCCTAGGAAGGAGTGCATTCAAAAAGACTCGGTTGGGAATAGAAAACTCTTTACACCTTTGCTATTGACATAACTTTTTATGAAATTCTGAGGCTTGCAACACACTTTCAATCAATAATTGATCAATTATTGCATTATCTTGTGCTAGAGAACCTGACAGACCCGTATGGGATCGATGTGTATTATATATATAGGACAAAGCCTATTCCTGATTATGTCTTACACAGTGCTATGGGAGCTCCTTCTGCCCCTTCAGCAAGTTCCAGGACAGACTGCTCTACAGATCAAGTTCCAGACCAGTCAAAGTTATTACACAGAGAAATCCTGTCTCAGAAAAACCAATATATATGTGTGTATACATATATATTATATTTTCTTCATATATTTTATATAGAAAATACACACACTCATATCTATGACCAAAATCAGACTCATTTCAAGAGACAAAATTCAAATGTTATTTTGTTGATTGAAGAACAAATTAGACAAAAGTAATAAGACATATAAAAGTATGCTCTGTAAAGTACAACAGGTATCTTAGTAGACATTAAGTGGTATGTTGTCTTTGTCCTTAACCTGGTACAGTTATCTTAATTATGCCAATGAGTTTTCATCTATTTTAGCAAATTAAAAATGAAATACTGAATATGTTTTCTGGAAAAAAGTATCAGCCTCTTAAAATGCTCATATAATTTCTGACATTCTGGCAACAGAGAAATAATTCAGACTTAATAATTTGTTGCAAAGTTGTAGAAAATACAGAGTGGAAGAGGAGATATGGGGAGAAGAGTGTAGAGGGAAAGAGGGCAGAGGAGAAGGGAAAGAGAGAGGGAAGAGAACAGGAGAAAAGGAGGAGAGGGCAGGGAAAAGGAGAAGAGGGCAGAGGGAAAAAGGCAAAGGAGAAGGGACCGAGAGTGGGGAGGGGAAAAGAAATGCTTTTGGTTTAAGAAGTATGTAAATACTTAAGCTGAGCAAACTCCATCTGCCTACTTACCACTGATGTACCAGGCACAGGTATATGTCTCTGTGCTATCCAGCAATGAAAATGAACCAGAGCACAGCAGATGCTCCTAGTAACCTAGGATAACTTGGAAAAGGTGATTAATGTTAAAACATCTTTGCAGACAAGAAAAGATTGCACATTAGCATGAAAAAAGGTGGGAAATCATGTCTACCTAGCCACAAAAGAAGAAATGATGGAGGGCTGTATGCAGTCACAAATTCATTGCTACTCTTACTGAGGTTTAAGGGGCAGTACTGTTGAAGTGGGTATCATCACACACATCGTGGCATGAAAAGCCAAACTTTACCCCTCTTTGTTTTTTGCTGCTTTGATGACAACCATGATATGAAACAATTTGGGGAGGAATGGGTTCATTTTATCTTACAACTCACACGTCACAGCCGATCAGTGAGGAAGGCAGGGTAGGGACCCAGGGAAGGAACTTGAAATCAGGTCCTGAATCAGAGACCATTGAAGAATGCTGTTTATTGGCTTGTTTACCATGTCTTCCTCAGCCTTTCTAAGGCCACCCAGGATCATTTTCTATGGCTGACACCACCCAGAATAGGCTGTGCCCTCCTCTATCAATTATTAATAAAGAATATGTTCTATAGACTTGCCTATGGGCAAACCAATAGAAACATTCTCTCAGTTGAGTTTCCTTTCCCCAGAAAACTCTAGCTTGTATCCAATTGATAAAAAAAAAATCATATAGGACAGTCCTTAAGAGAAGTTGTGTGTCTGAACTATGCTGCCTGTGAGGACAGGTACAGGTGGCAGATGTGGGAGCACAGCTGTACACATTCAGTCCAGAACTGATTGTGGAAGGGCACATCATGTTCATTTATGTCATGAGTTCAGTGTGCACATGTGGACCAAGAATTGGGGTATATGTTTAACAGACAGAACAGACATAGCTCACTGTATCTACTTTTTCCAGTAGGCTTGCTCTGTCTTTTGGGCTCAAGGAGAAACATCTAACTTCATTTACCATGGTTGACTTACACTTTAACTTCCTAAGTATTTGCAAAATACATGGATTTTTCCATTGATTATTGGAAAAGTTAGCACTTGAAAATCTTCTGCCTATCAAAAAGGCCTGTACGAGGAAACTTACCTCCTCCTTTTCTGATCCTCCGGTGCCTACTTATCCCTACATGAACTTCCCAGGCAAAGCTGAAATTGAGAAAGGAAAGAATTTTAGATAAGGAGATGAAGAAAGGAACTGACTGAGGGATTCCAGACTACTTCTTCTCTGGAAAGGTGAAAGGAACGTTTTGTTCATGTGCAGGGGTTATAGGAATGGACAAAAGTGTGTATGTGAAGGTAATATAAGTTTATAATGTGTTAAGAAGGTCAAGGTTGCAGGTCTTTAGCAGGGATTCAAACCATTTTTTCTGTTTTGAGTATACTTTCTATTCTAGAAAATAGAGATAATTACATTTTTTAGACTGGGTTTTCATTATAGGTAAATATCATGTTTTGTAGTAAAGTTAAACTGTTGTAGTGGAGTAGTGGTCAGAAGAAAACACGCTACACTTTCATGAAGTAATAGAAGGGCTGGAATGATGGTATCTTAGGTTTTACTGTGGTGAAGAGACACTACAACCTTGGCAACTCTTTTAAAAGGAAACATTTATTTGAGGTGACAGCTTATAATTCAGAGGTTCAGTCAATCATGGAAGCATGGAGACAGACCTGGTGCTGGCTACATATTGATCAGAAGGCAACAGGAAGTATACTGGGACACTGGGCATGGCATGGGCATATATGAGACCTCAAATCCCACCCCTATGTGATGTGGGAGTCTCTTCTGTGTGCTGTGATTGCCATTAATGAATAAAGAAACTGCTTTGGATCTATAGCAAGGCAAACTTAGGTAGGCAGGCAAAGGTAGGATGACTACTGGGACAAAGAAGGGTGGAGTTAGAGCCACCATGGATCCGCCACTGGAGATAGATGGGCTGAAACTTTGCTGGTAGGCCATGACATCATGGTGATATACAGCTTAATAGAAATCGGTTAAATTAAGGTGTAAGAGTTAGCAAATAAGAAGCTGGAGGTAATGGGCCAAGCAGGGATTTAATGAATACAATTTCTGTGTGATTATTTCGGTTCTGGGCAGCTGGGACAAACAAGTGGTCTCCTTCTTCTCCTACACCTATGGTGACCTTCTTCCTCCAACAAAGCCACACCTCCTAATAGCGCCATTCCCTATGAATTTTGGGAAACAATTACATTCTAACTACCACATTCCACTTCTTGGCCCCCATAAGCTTGTAATAATATCATGATGCAAAATGAATTTAGTCCAACTTCAATCATCCCAATAGTCTAACACAATCTTAACAGTATTTGAAAGTTCAAAGTTCAAACTCTCTTCTGAGATTCATGCAATCTCATTTTCTGTGTATGAAATTAAAAAGTAAACTTTAATTATTGACATCAACTTTTAACATGTGATTCTCCACTAAAAACCATAATAAAGAAAATCAGCTGCCAATATTTAATAGATTTGGGGACAAAATGCTGGTCTTTAATATGGACTTGTAGTTGCACTACTTTGGCTTCCTAATTAAAAAATGCCGATAAAACATTTTCAGTCAATTTTTATTTTTTTTAAAAAGGCAGCAAATCAACATTACAATTCAAGCCTAATACAAAACACACCAGAAAGTGAAGCATATTCATATGTGGAGTGAAAAAATTCAAAAAATCTGCATCAGATATGTGATCTCCAAATGTCCAAATAAACAACCATGCCTGGTCTCAATTGAAAAGTTAGAGCTATCTCAGTGGCTCTTGGATCAACTGACTTACAGACACTGTATTTTCCCCTGTCTCTGCCGCCTCCACACATAGTTTCTTACCACACTTTTAGCTTTTTAACTTGATTCAACTGCTTATGCTTAATACCCAAGACTCAGACCACTGTATTACAGATTTGTTTCTACAGCAATAACTTCTGAGATCCTTATGAGCCATGCAATCTATTAACTGTCAGCCCTGTAAAATCAAAATTACAAAACCGATCACATACTTCTAACACACATTGGCAGAGGATATACATTACCATTGCAAAACATAGGGAAGGGAGCAGAGTAAAGAAAGACTGGACCAAAAATACCAAAAAATCAGCCAGGCAAACTCCAAACTCGGCGTTTTCATGTCTGATGTCAAAGTACCTGACTGCAACACCCTTTCTTCTCTGGGACTTGTTCCAGTCCCGTAAAGGAGCTCCCCTCAGCAGGTATCCTATGACTCTGGCATCTCTAGGGTCTCCAAGGCAATTCAACTTCATAGCTTAATGCAATGGTCTCTGTAGACTTCCATTCAGAAACAACCCTGACACATACCTGCCCTCATTGGCGTTCCTTAGTCATGGAGGCAAATTCTATAACCCCCTTTTCTATCCTTAACTCCACAACCAGAAGCATGTGGCTAAAGTTCCAAAGTTCTGCTATTTGTCGGTGCTAGAACATAGCACCTTTGTTTATATCCTCACCAGCTTTCTGTTTTTGAGTGTTACCTATGTAAGCTAGGCTGTTCTTGAATTTGCTCTGTAGACCAGACTGGACTCAAATGCAAACTGTGCCTGATGGAACAATCCCAGCAAAACCTATGGCCCCAGATTTCTTGAGACAGGGAAATAATTGATACTTTTTAATATCCTGAGTGCTGGAGTGTCTGGGGAAAAATAAAGTTTCTGGTAGTTTAAGGGACATTTAAATGTCTGTTGTGACATTTAAGCTATATAATGTGAGACTGTTGCTGATGGCCTGCAAATGTATGTTCAATGACTTGCGATAGCTAGTTTCTGTTTATCATTATAGGCCATGGTAGGAATTCCCACAAAATTGCTGCTGTCTCTCTTCTGAGTGCTGGGATTAAAGGTGTGCACCACCACACACTCTAAATTTTTCTTTAGTTCTTTTTCCCAAGTTGGAAACTTATTAGGGTGGGGTCATGCACTGAGATCACCGCTCCATTTCTTAATCTAATTGTCTCCTTGACCACAGGATTTAGCACTAGTCTATTTCCTAGTGTCCATTTTCTTAATCTATACATTTTGTGGGGTTTTTTGCTCAGTTTATTCATTTTCATTATAAATCTTCATTAGTGTAACCATTGATAACAATTCAACAGAGTATATGCTTGGCTGTTTTGAGATATCTTCTGCCAACAACATTGATCCAATTCTCTTCATTTTAGCCTCAGGCAGACTTTGGACAAAGGCTAAATGAAAGCAGCTACATTCTTCACTAAAATATCACAAGAATTATCTCTAGGAAACATACTAAAATCTTCTCTTAAACCTCTAGAGCCAGTCCCCAACTGTTCAAATAACTCTTAATACCACTGTCTTTCATGCCTCTACTTCCGTTAAGCAGTATTCACTGCTTTCCTAACCCAAAGTACCAGAGTCCAGATTCCTCCAAACAAAACCATGGTCAGACCAATCACAGAAATACCCTAGTCCCTGATACCAGCTTCTGTCTTCATGTTTCTATTGCTGTGAAGGGACATGATCCAGGC
Organism: Ondatra zibethicus; assembly: GCA_004026605.1. Taxonomy (NCBI): domain Eukaryota; kingdom Metazoa; phylum Chordata; class Mammalia; order Rodentia; family Cricetidae; genus Ondatra; species Ondatra zibethicus. The sequence goes on from PVIU01009133.1 coordinate 41,493, forward strand.
AACTCTTAGAAAGGAAAACCATTAAATTAAGGAGATGACTTATAGTTCAGAGGTTCTGTCCTTTATCATCACGGCACAGAGCATGACAGCATGCAGTCAGAGGCGGTGCTGGCTCCATCTTGATCAGAAGACAACAGGAAGTGGACTGAGACACTGGGTGTGGCTTGTGCATATATGACCTCAAATCCACAGTGATAGACCTACTTCAACAAGGCATGACCTACTTCAACAAGGCCACCCCTCCTAATAGCACCACTTCTTATGAGCTTATGGGGGCCAATTGCATTCAAACTGTCACAGATAGCTTAGAGAGCTAAGAGTGTGCACTGCTCTTCCAGAGGAACAAAGTTAGATTCCCATTACCCAAATCAATTCATTCACACCGACCTATAACTCCATGCGTGTGGCCTTTTTGGACATATACATGACATACAATCACACCAACACACCACACACACACAACACACACAGGACCAAAATCATATAAGATAAATCTTAAAAAGCAAAGTGATAGGCTTAACAACATGTTAGTTTGTCTTCTTTTTTGGGAGGTGTGCCAACAGTCTCATGCTTTCCTGTGCTAATTTCTTCTTATATTCTGGGAAATCGTTTTAGTTTTATTGGTGCTCATAAATTTGGGGACCAATAAGATTGTGAGAGTGTGATAGCTATGATGACATTTAATAAGCAGCATGTACTGTCTTAAGGATTTGAATCTGCCTCTACCCTATTTCCTCTGGTAATCCTTATCCTTGAAATTACCTGGCACGAGTGTGAAGAAAACACAACACGCAACAAACCTGCTTTGGAGTTTAATAGAGGGGGCATGTACAGGCCTGGGGAAGTCAGTGTGAAGAGAGAGAGAGAGAGGGCTCAATCAGGTTTTAAAAGCTGCCTAGGGCTTGCACACAGGGGGTTGATGTCACTGTGTCATACACAGATAATGAGGCTCATGCATGCACACAAGGACTTAGCTGAGTCATAATACGTGGATGATGCAACCATGCATGCTCATGGGTCACGCAGGGCCCTTTAACATTCCCCGGGGCCATTAGGCACTTCTGCCTGTGGGCTTGTGCACACATGTATGACCCTAGAACCCGGAAGTGTCAGCCTTATTGTGGTTGAAATCATAACAGTCCTACTTCGCTAACATTACAGGTGGAGGAAGAAGACTTGTGGTAGCTTCAAAACCCATCATAAAGATCAGAGTAGATTTTGTTTTTGTTAGCATATATTTTGGACATAGTGGTTGATTTCAAAGAAAGTTTTACCTATATCATATACAGTGACTGCATTTTTATCCCTTTGATCTCTCCTTCCACACCTCCCTTCATGACTGTCCTATTCCTTTGCCAAAATAAAAGTTTCCTTCCTGCCTTCATTTCATTTTTAATACCAATATCCATGAATAAGTTCATTGCAGGTCCACTTATGAAAAAAAAACTAAAGCATGGCGCTTATCTTTCTGACTTTGGCTTATTCCACTTATTATGGTAATTCAAGTTCCAAATATTTTCCTCAAATGTGATTTTGTTCTTTTGATGGCTGGTAGTAAAACCTCCATCGTAATTGCACAGCACTTTCATAATCCTGTTGTAAGACACCTGTGCCAACTCCATGACATGGCCTTGTGAATTGGACTGCCACAGGCACAGATGTGCGCTCATCTCTGTGCTCTACTGACTCACACTTCTTGGAGTATTTTCCCTGGAGTTGTGTAGCTGGGATATGGGACATGTGGTGTCTTTATCTCTCTCTCTCTCTCATGTTTTTGAGGAATTCTCATACCAGTTTTCAAAGTATATGTGCTAATTTCTAGTTGGTGTTTCTCACCATTAACAGTGTACAAGGAGCCTCTTTCCCCTATTTCCTGGTCTGCATTGGTGGTTATATGCTTTCCTAATATGAAATAGAATCTTTATGTAGTTTTGATTTTTAATTCCTCAAAACAAATGTATTTAGTCAACTTTCTATGAAATGAGACTTTTCAGAAATTTAGTAACAAGCTGGCTGCGGTGGCACTGCCACTAATACCAGCACTCGGGAGGCCAGCCGAGTTATTTCACTAAGACCCTGCCTCAAACAGCAACAAAGGGAGACAATGGGAGAGCAAACTCCCAAGGGTCTGCTTCTGTACTCCTCGGTTTGATCTTGACTTGGAATTAGACAAATGGGATGCTATGACAGTTAAAGACTGGGAGGGGCATTCAGTGAGAGCCATCTGTCCAGATTCTCCTTGCCCTGTCTTTGCCACAGTCCTTCCTCTCAGCTGGGGACAAGGCTCCTATGCAGGGAAGGTCTTATGCCCAAGTAATAGAAAAGGTAGGTCAGAGAATTTCTTTACAACCAGTGCCTATTCAAAAAGGTGGGGAAGATTTGAGTAATAGTTTAAGGGATTTTTAAATTTTTTTTTCATTGAAATACAATTATACCACTCTCCATCCCTTTATGAGTTGCTTCAGAAAACAAGATTTCTTCTTAGGATGTGTCTTCGGAAAGGTGGTTCTACCTTTGTGTCTAACTTTTGTGAAATGGGTAGGAGTCAAGCCATGGGTTGGAGACAGAGAGCCTTTGCTTCTGAGGCCTTCTAGTCTCCTTTCCTAAACAAAACACACTGTAGTTTGATTGCTATTTTCTGATCATTAGTGTTTCCTGTATCTTTTTATTTGCTCACTTGCTTTCGCAAAGGCTCTATCAAATTACACTAAAGATGGAAGGAAACATCAACTGTGTAAAACTAAACCAATTTTCACAAATACTAAGCATTCTGCTCATTGGACTTTTTCACTGAAATCTCACTGCTTCAGCAGTAAATAGGTGTTAGTTAACAGTATTTATTCTTCCAGAGTAGAGCATCTTTGGTAAATGATGAATCACAGACAGGTGTGGATTTTGCCATACAACAATTCCTTTGTCTAAAGTTACAGTAGCATGTACTAAAGCCATCAGTTCGCATGCATAAGGGATGGGTGGATGAATGGACCTGGTGCTTACTGAATCAAACCAGAATGTCTGAACTGTGCCCGATGGAATAATCCCAGCAAAACCTATGGCCCCAGATTTCTTGAGACAGTGAAATAATTGATACTTTTTAATATCCTGAGTGCTGGGGTGGCTGGGGAAAAATAAGGTTTCTGGTAGTTTAAGGGACATTTAAATGTTTATTGTGACATTTAAGCTATACAGTGTGAGACTCTTGCTGATGGCCTGCAAATGTATGTTCAATGACTTGCAATATCTAGTTTCTGTTTATCATTATAGGCCATGGTAGGAATTCCCACAAAATTGCTGCTGTCTCTCTTCTAGCATCGTGAAAGCTAATGCTGGCATGTGTATTTGTGACAGTCTCTCCACTGAGAGAGCATCATTCAGAAAAGTAGCCTGTTCTGAGGAAGAATGTTGGGACATGAAGTAGAAAAAATGTTTAGGCTTAGATTACTGGAGGAGGCTTTTAGTGGGGAAGGTGTAAACACACACACACACACACACACACACACAGTTCAAACTTAAATTTGGAAAAGGGAGGGTTCATTCTGTAGCAAAATATGAGTGGCCATATCCCACGAACAAAAAACCCAAATTATCCCAAATACCACATTATGATACACTTACGCTTCAGTGGCATTTTATTGTGACAGAACAAATAACGTTAATATCAGGGCACTTTTCAAATATATTGGTGGAAATAGCCAGCAGTTGGATTACAACAACGTGGAAAAATATTTACCACAGATTTCAGCTGCTGCTTCTAACTTTCATAGATCTTGAAATTATGGATTTGTACATCCAAAAGAATTTATTGAACAGTCATATATGAACATTAATTATACCAGAAGTTGCTAATGAATGACTACTTAAAGGCTAAGATAACCCAAGATAGTTTGACTCTGGACCTGCAATATTAAAACTCTCACAATCATTGGTATTCTGATCAGTTGATCATCTTTGTAAAATATATAAGTACAAATTTTCCTGGAAACTTAAGTCAACAAAGGAAGAATTTTCTTTATTTGTGACTGAGTTTCTCAAGTGTAGACATATGCAAATTTGAGCAAGAAAGGAGAGATTCACAGAGAAAATCACACAAATCTGTTTAAATGACAGAGAAGCCATCAGAGGAACTGAAGACATGAGAATTTTCATACTCGCTTAATGGGGAAAGGAAAGTGATAGGAAGACATGATGGGCATGTTTGTGTGCTAAAGATAATAAAGTACAGGAATCTTAGTAATTAGAACCATCTAATAATCCTTTCTAGGGCCAGTAAAATAGAACCTCTCACTTGAGGGTCTTCTGATCTGCCTCAATTGGTGGGTGTCAGAGAGCACCTCAAATTCCTTTAGCTTTTAATATCAAACCCGCAAAGAGGGCTTTCCTAGTTTACTTACCTGTTACCATTACCCATAGCAACTTGAAGAGGTAAGATTTATTTCACTTGCAGCTTACAGTCCACTGTTGAGAGATGCCAAGGCAGAATTCAAGGTAGGAGGTTGAAGTGGAAACCATAGTCCATGAATGAGTAAAGGTAGGACAGAGCATCAAACAGAAGCAGAAATAAGTACCAAAGAGAAATACTGCTTACTGGCTCGCTCCTAGATTCATGTTCAGCTATATTTCCTATACATACCCAATCCAACTGCTTAGGAATGGTAAGGCCACAGTGGACTGGGCACCCCTAAATCACTTAACAATTTACCTGTGTCACAGACATGTCTATAGGCCAATTTGATAAAGGCGATTCTTCAACCGAGGCTTCCTCATTCAGGTATCTCAAATTCACAGTCAAGATTGGTCATCACAGTGCTCTATTCTGGGACAATCCATTCTGAGTTATACCAAAACATTTAGTCAATCAATCACAGATATTAAATCTGAGAGAGGGAGTACTGAAATTATACTAGCTACTTCTTAGCTACTGCTTTAATTTCCATGATTCTAGCTTCCTGTGTCTAATAAGAATCAATAGAGTACCATAAGATAGTTTGACAGACACAAAGGCAGAGCCCACATTCTCCTAAATTTTATAACAATGTGTTACTGCAACTTTATTTTGTTGTAAATTGTTAATTTTCTCTCTTGTTTAATATATAAATAAATTACCATGTACTATAGAAGAGTATGTATACATAAAAATAAGATATCCATAGGATTTAGTTCTAACTGTGATATTACCAATCATCATGGGGGCCTTGGCATGTTACTGAAGCATGAGTAAGATGCAGTAATATTCAAAAATTAAAAGCATGGAAGACTAGACTGACAATGGGTGCACAATTCCTTTCTGCAATTATCAAAGGAGCTAGAGCAGTACTAGTAATCTAAAAGCAGTGGAGAACTTGGTACCCATACGTACTCTTAGTTATTTGGTGCTTTGACAGTTTGAGGGTAATTAGACAGTGTTCCTTGGTGTGAAGAAGGCTGCAAACTTGCTGTGTAACTGAGGATGACCTTGAACTTCTCACCCTCTTACTCCCACTTCTCCAGTGCTATGTTTACAGGCATGCGACATCATGCCTGGCTTACATGATGCTGGAGATTGAACCCAGAATTTTTCGTATTTTAAAAGGTAGGCATTGTACCAACTAAGCATCATCTCCAGCTCATTTTTAATTTGACTCATTTTTATGAGTATTTAAAAATATTAATAAGAGAATTATGGAATAGATGTAAGTGTTTAATATATCATAAAGTTATAACATATAATTGAGATTATTTTTCTATAGCTACAAATTACACACTGCAGATTTACACTACTATATAAAACTATACTACAAACTACAGTGTAACAGCTATGGAACAATAAAACAAAAAAATTTCAAATAAAACCCATATAATTTTATGTGGCCAATTTATCCATTATATCTATTAGCAGTTAGTTATTTGCGTTTGAAATGAATTAACTAAAATAGAGTGGAATGATAATTTATTTTCTCAGAAATAGAAGCTAACATTTGGAAAAGATGATTCCCTCTTTATTACACCTCACAGATATAAAATAGTTCTATCCTCATTGTATAACATGGTATTGAAATGCAGAGAATAAGAATTCTTAAGCTTTTTCTTTCCTTCTTTTTTTTTTCTTTTTTCTTCAGTACCTGAGAATGCCATGGACAGAATCTGTCATACTTCCTTTGCTTTATTTAAAAATATTGGGCCCTTTTATGTAGACAAAGTTATCATAAAGCTTTCTTTTCCTATCATTTCTACATATTTTCTATCCTTTTTTAAGTTGTAATTGTTTGAGAATTCTACACATGCATATAATATGTCTTGGTCAAATTCATATACCTCCACCCAGTTTCTCCACTATCTCTCCTATCCCTTTTCTCTGATGTGGTGTGTTTTTTCAAACTTGAGTCCGCTTGGTGCTCTCTGTATGCTTCTTGGTATAGTACCACCTACAAAGAAACTGATATGCCCTACAAAGGAATGATAAGATTCCAACAGCCCTTTAGACTAGGAGGGAACTTTATTAGTGCCTGCTGCATCCAAATTGACTTTTGGGATATCTTGATCTAATACAGGTCCTGTGCATGGACTCATGGGTGCTCTGAATTCATTGCTCAATGGCCATGTTTTGCTTAGCAAGAAGTAGTTTACTGCAAACACCAATTTACTGACCCTTAAAATTGTTCTGCCCACTTCTGCAATGATCCTTGAGCCTTGAAGGAAAGGGGAATAAATCAGATAGCCATTTTTGAGCAGAGCATAGCACAACATCTTATACTCTGTACCATTGACCAGGTGTGGGTCTCTGTATTAATCAACATTGTATTAGCCGGGGTTTTCTATATTTGCAGAACTTGTGAAATAAATCTCTCTCTCTCTCTCTCTCTCTCTCTCTCTCTCTCTCTCTCTCTCTCTCTCTCTCTCTCTCATAAAGGTAATCCAACAATGGCTAGCTGTGAACAGAAAATTTAAGAATCTAGTAGTCTCTCAGTCTCACAAGGCTGGACGTCTCGGTTAGTCTTCTGTATATGCTGGTATCTTGAAGAAGTGGGCTTCACTGTCAGTGAAGAAATAAATGTGCTAGCAAGGGAAATTTGGCAAATACAGAATGTCACTGGGCCTGGCTTGATCACCTGAAACCTCAAAGTCCACCCCCAGTGAGACATTTTTTTCGTGAAGATCTACTACTCCAGTAAGGCCACACTTCCTGATGTGCCTTTCTCTATGAGCCTATGGGGAGAATTTTTATTCAAACCATCTACTGAAAAAAAAACACACAAAAAAACCTTCTCTTATGAGGGTTGAGATATCTTATGGATATAAAGAGAAAACTAATGGAAATGAAGATAAAAATGTAGCTGACAGTCTATTGCTATGTCAATTCAGTAAAATTATAGGATTAGGCTATTTTCTAATGCCTATGACCTTGCTGCTCACTAGGTTTTTATCCCAGTTAATAGTTCCAGGCTTGACTCTTATTTTATGTGTTGGTTATAAGTATGATAAAAATATGTTTACTTCCATCATTCTGCTATTTATCAGTGGTTATATATTGTCAGACCGGTCATTATTTTATGTAACAAGATTCATAGATAAGCAAAACTGTTTAGTATTTTATCTCCAGATCATTACCATAGAAACTTTCAGGTAATTTTTGAATGGAAAAATAAAAAAAAGAAACTTTCAGGTCTATGAAAGCTATCTAGGTTGGTAACAGTGCAATATCTCCATGCGCTATCATTCAAGTATGTGGTGTCTTTGGTAGTAGGGTCTTTTCATTGTCTGGTAGTTAATCAAGTGCAATGGCGATACCTGTAATATTTGGAGGGTTTATGGGATCCCATTGTCCAATAGTTCAAAAATAGGTAGCCCATACTTGGCACTTGGCTTTTGATAGCCTATTGGCTTGAGTATGGCCTTTTCTTCCTATTATAGGCAAGCTCCATTTTGGATATGAATATGCATATGTATATGTTTATATATACATTAGGTTGCTTCCAAAATGGCAGTTACCCCTCTGTACTCTCTTCTACCCTATCCTCCCACCCCCAGTGTATTTACTTCCTTTTGTTCCCCTGTGCCCCTCTTCCTCTTTATACCATCTGATTTTTAATTGCTCTTCCTTTGAAGCTCTATGACCTCTCTCATCCTTTTTGTTATAGATGACCGAGAACAAACATTGACAAAAGATATTCTCTCATTATTACAAATGAACTTTATTGTTGAACTTCTGGTATTCATTGATGAAATGAGATGTTTTGACAAATGCAGAAGAATGTTACAATGTTAATGCCTATATTTTAAGAATAGAAACTTTCTATTTTTTTTAAGTCAGCATAAGTCTTCACTCTTTACATAGCAAAGAGACAGCCGTGGAGTAGACATTATTTTTCATATTACACTCACTTATTTTCACATTGATGAAATTTTTCTTTGCAGGTTTTTTTAAGACATAAAAACAAAACAGATAAAACAAAAACAAAGCTAACTAACAAAAACCCTGTGCCTTAGCTCTTTTCTGGGATGTCATGTGCAGACATTATATTCTGGCAATGATTAAGATGTTTGTGTTTGTGACTGAGTTATTCTGCATATATGTTTTTCAGATGTGGAACAAATGGCAATTGACTGGCTTACCAGAAATTTCTACTTCGTGGACCACATCAGTGACCGAATCTTTGTTTGTAATCACAATGGCTCCGTGTGTGTCACCCTGATTGAACTGGAGCTTCACAATCCTAAAGCCATAGCAGCAGATCCCATCGCAGGGTAAGAACATCGCCTTCAACCTGCCAGGTCTAGAAAAAGCTCCCATTAAAAAGGGATCAAAGCCTAACATGAGGTTCTGTAGGAAATCAGACATTAAAATTATTAAAAAGAAATGTATTGACTTTAGTCCTAGCATTGCAGGAAAAGAAACAGGCCAAGAGTCAACATTTGAAACTTAGTGGCTATCGGTGCCCTAACATAGAGTGATTCCGCAGACCTCTCCTGAGACACCAATACACTTCCCTTTTCCTGAAAATTGCTTGTGGTCTACAAACTTCAGTGGAGTGTCAAGTTCATTTCTGATGCTCAACAGGGAACCTTAGAATTAGCAAGTTTCACAAATGCTTCTTGAAAGACACACTGTTAATCTACTTGAGTTAGCATAACATTTAGTTTTTTATAAGCTAAACACAAATTATGTCAAGGGTACACCAGCATTAAAGGTATCTTTGATAGTTAAGATTATTTTTCCAATAAACATTGATATTTTAACCTAATAATATTATTGGATTAATGAACTTAGCAGAATCCATTTGTTACTTGTTAGCTTTTTAATTTGTGATTCATTTTATTGGTTTATAAACAGTCCTTATAAGACTCTCTCTTAAATAACAGAATCATTTATCTTTTAAAAATATTTACTTCTTGCTAAAATATGATCACAAATGTTTAAATTCCTATGAATTTTGTTCATACATTGGGAAAACTTTATATAGAAAAAACATCATTTATTATGTAAACATGGCAGTATAATTAGAAGATAAAAAAACAAAGAGGCATGGAATTCTCGAAATCACCTGTTCATTACTCAGTGTAGCCGAAGGGAATGTGGAATCAACAGTACAGGGAACTACTCGAGCTGAAAGGACTGTTGTTTTGGAATATGTAAATTGTGGCAGACTGAAAACTGGAATTTTATTCTTACTGTCACTTCAATAGTCCTCAGGCAGTTCGGCTGAAATGTCTTATGGAACTTAGCCTAAACCGCCATAAGCCTCCGTTCAATAAAGGGGAAATATTTACTGAAGAAACAGCTGCCATCCATATGTGGACTTTTGTCACTCTTTACTTAAAGTCTGATTGAATATTAAGATGCATCATCACAATGGTTCTGATTTTGACAAGAACAGCTTGCACGTAAGGACTCTGCGAGGAAGGCTGTGCAACATAATTCTTGAATGAGACTCTATTTGTGTTTGCAGCAGATGGTGACTTGACTGCAGCGATGCTTCAAAGGCATTAGGAAAAGAAGTTGTATTTAAACTGATTTGTTTGGGTGGTTGGGTAAGGCTAGGAAGAAAGAATTGGAGATGTACAAATGCGCTCTCGGCATTCTCTTGGCATCCTTTTAGAAATGTATGTGCTTGCAAGTTTTGCTCTGATGGTGCTAACTGAATTGTAAATCGGCCTTGCGATAGTCACGTCTATCCAAACACTGAGAGGTGAAGTTGCTGGGTTCCTCCTTGCTAGTCACCACAGTCTTTGCCTTTCTTAAAAACAAAGATGCCGTGAGTCTTTCCAACAAAGCTGCCAACCGAAATGTAGCATGTGTGAATGTTGTTTCTCATTCTCGGCAACAGCATGCTTTATGTTTGCAGGCAACTTATTTCTCCCTGTCATTATGAGAAAGAGCCATATTTTGTCATTTTGTCAACAGCATTAGCAGTAGAAAGCCCCAGCACTGTTTGCACACATTCTCTGATGGGTTCCTTGGGACTCTGTAACTGCTTAAGTGTAATTTGCTGTGTGTCATTTGTCACAATAGGTGCTCTGAAATGTTTCGCGTGGTCTGACTCTAACTCTTTTTCAATTCACGATCGCAGATATCAAAGCGAGAACTGCTCTGCTACTGTGAGTTCATACAGTTTGGGGCTGAGCACTTCAGCTCAGCTCCTCCTGTGTGTGACTAGCCCTTGGACTGACAGTGTACTGATGCATGGAGAAAAATGGGAGGGGGTTCCTCTTCCATCCCCACTAGGATTTGTTCTGAAGATAATATCTATACCTGAGTTATGAACAGGGAAATGTTAATACCATAGTACTTCTCTTATTTCTAATTGTGCAGGGAAATGTTTCTTTGCTTTAGTATGTTCTGTGTGTTCAGAAATATGAGAATATATCAGTCATCTCACCGGAATCCTGTGTCCTATACTTAGGAGGCTTGAACCACAGTCAGGCCCTTATGTCCTAAAGACCATATAGAAGGAACATCACTCTCTTTGCTGTGTCTATGACTTGACTTTTCTCACCCTCTTTTTCCATTTGCACATCACAGCTGTTCCAAGATTAGCATCATTATCTTTCAAATGTTATTCTCTGCTGGTTTTAGTTGTTTAAAGTTTGGACACAGAAGACTAATGCTTTGTGAACTCTCATCATACCCAGATCCAATCTCAATAAAAACATGCCAAAAAGATGTTTCTAATGATGTTTGTATATTTTCTTCAATTTTTAATTATTTACTTCAACTTACAATTTCAGGCAGTTTTTCCAAGATATTTCTCAAGGTTTTTCTTTGATGTTTCAACAATATTTCCTTTCAGTGGCTCATAGAAAAGCATCCAATAAATTATAGATGAGGAGCTATTAATGTTGGAGGGTAGCAAACAAGTCATAGTGTGACCAATATTAAAAATAACCAGTCTTTCAGGTGGCCACGAGGATTCTGCTTGTTTAATAGTTAAGAACTGTTTCGTACTCCATTGTAGACCTTGTTTCATTTAGAGCAGATTCTCTTTCTGGTGACCAGTCTCCTCAATGGGCATATTTCATGTGGACTGCATTTGTTTATAAAAAGTTATTGAGGAATATAAGACAAATAGGAAATATGAGATATCTGTTAGGAATGAAAATAAAATGGGCTCATGTTATTGGAGGGGAATGTAGAACAGCTGTGGGAACAAGAGAGGAGTGGAGGAAATATCTTCCTCAAGTATTGCTATGTTTATTTAATTTATTAATTTTTTTAAAGTTTTATTAAGCTATGAAAACTTATGTAGGATATAAATATTTTGGTAATTTCCTTTTAGTATAAGTTGTAGTAGAAAAAAATAATTCTGTTTCACTATTTTCTTCTTTTATTGGGAACAATTTTCTTTTCATACAATGTATTCTAATCACTTGGCCCTCTCTCAGCAATTCACAGATCCTCCAACCTCTCCACAGTCCCAATTCCTTGCTATTTTTTCCTCTCAATATCAAACAGTCAAAAAAAACCCACAAAATATTATTAAGAGATATTAACAAAAGAAAAGCATACAAAAGTGCTGATTATTTTCAAAATAACATAGAAGCCTTCAAAACTGAAAAACAAAGCCAAACCAAAACAAAACATGTGAATTTTATGCTGCATTTAAATGAAACCAGTACTTGTAGATTAGTAAAGTAGGGCAGAGACTGGGGTCGGGAAAAGCCATGCTTCTTCAAAAGTAGGGAACAGGGATGAAGAACAGAGTGTCAGTTTGTTTATTTGCTTGGTTGTGTTATTTTTGTTTTGTTTGTTTGTTTTTTAATTATTTTTATTCTGCATTCTCCTCAAATGCTAAAAGATGCCATCTTGCAGGCTAGCATGATATGAACCTCACCAAGAAAGAAGGAAACAGAAAATTACCTTTAACAGTTGTGTAGACATGGTTTTACATTGGCTTCAACATTTCCAAGACAAAGGGGTAACAGTGAAATTCGATGATGGCTGCTTTTGTCTGTGCACACTATTGGAGAAGGCTTGCTTCAGTGCTACGTATTAGCTGGGTCCATTGGTTTTATGAGATCATGGGGGAGCTAAGTCTGGTTTTTGTTCTATCTGGGGCCTTCAGATTCATTTTTGTTTGTTTGCTTGCTTGGTTTTAATTGAGCTATACATTTTTCTCTGCTCTGCTCTTTTCCTCCCTTCTCACCTTCTATTCTCTCCGGTCATTCCCCCATGCTCCCAATTTACTCGGAAGATATTGTCTTTCTCTCCTTCCTATAGATTCATGTATGTCTCTCTTAGGGTTCTCTTTGCTGTATAGGTATTGCTAGAGCTAATGGGCCAAGCAGTGATTTAAGAGTTTCTGTGTGATTATTTGAAATTGTCAATATTTTCCTCAAAGTGCAGATACCAAATAACCTAAAACTATATGGTTATTTGAAAAGTAAGGTAAAATAATGGATATTTATCCCACTCCACTACTTTTACTTATAGATATAGGGGCTGAAATGGTCTTGCTTTAATAAGTTTAATCTTGAAAAAGTTGGTAAAGATAGAACTCTTGTAGGTCACAGTCTTAGTAGGTGGTATACCTATTTACAATCCATGATTTACATAGTGTTTAAAATCTTACAATTTAAGATTTTACATTTAGATCTCTCAATTTGTAAGGGAAGGCTACACCTACTCATATGTTTAAGGTAACTCTAAAACATCAATTTCTTAATCTTCTTTACAACAATACAGTCATAGATTCTGGTACCTTTCCACAATACGGGGTATACCTTAATAGATGGTATCTCTCCTTCATGTCTTTTAAACTGTATACATATATTTGCATACACCTGAGAAGTACAATGGGATCTGGTGATGAGTATGTAGAATATAGTGATGAAATTAACTAGTTAGCATTTCTTAAATGTTTGTTATTTTGTGTTGAGGATATTTAAATTACTTTCATTGAGCTATTTTTAAGTTTTTCAAATCTATAATCAGTGTAACTATTAATTTTAGCTCCCCCACACTGCAGAATAAGAGCATTCATTTCTTTATCTAATGGTGACTCTGATCAAGTAATGAAATATTTACTTCCCAGCAGTCTTCTTGGCCTCAGGAAAGCACTATTGTCCCCTCTACCCATAAAGGATCAACTTCGGTTCTGTATATTAAAGATAATATGTGCTATTTGTCCTATTAATGGCTTATTTTACTTATATAATGCCCTTACTACTCATCCATGTTTCCAGAAATGACAAAATTTTATTTTTATTAACGGCTGATTAAAATTCCACTGTATGCAAATGTATGCTAACTTTTTTACTCATATATCCCTTCATAAACTCATAGACTGAACAAAATTTCTTATATTATGAATCCAGTTGCAGTAAACAATGCAATGTAGGTAAATCTTTAAATGCAATACAGGCACACTATATTGTTTGAGATACTACATCTTATGATATATATTTATCCTTTAGGATTTTTGAGGACTTTCTATACAAATTTCACTAATGCCTGTACGACTTTATGGTCCTACCAACAACATGTGAGAGTTTCCCTGATTCTTGTAATATCGGGATAATGTACTGACTGTTAGAATCTACTTGTATATTCCTCTTCATTAAAAAATATTTCAGGTTAAAATGGACCTATTTTGATTTTTTTTTAAAAATTGCTCTCTATTAATTCATGTGTTGTTCTATTGTAACTTCTGCCCTAAATATCTGCAACTTAAAGTTTCTCTGAAAAGTGGTTAATGAGCAGTCAATTGGTAAAATTATATTTGGGGTGATTATCATACTGTTGAAAAATGTTAGGTGTTATACATTAGAACAAAACTCAGATGGGCTGTGCTCTGTATCTACCTGCCACGGACAGCATCAGTGGAATGATTTACCCACCTTTTCTCTTATTTATAATAATAACATCCCTAGGCTTAAAATTTTTTGTTTATTGTGCCAAAAATATTGCCAATGTTTTTCTATCTTGACAAATTCCTATTGGTATCTTTCAATTTGGATTTTTACATATCTTTAAATTATTTAAGTATCTATATACAATTTATCTATAATAATTCCTTTCTTTATCATTTCCTCCTTGGGTGAGTCTAATGCCCCGTTTTGTAAGTTCATAGAGAATGAGCTAAGCATCGGCATTACCCATCTTAGGCTGGACTGTTTAGGACCCCAGGAGAGATGTCCTGTCATTCTGATATTCAAACTTTAGTTCTGGAGTTGCTGACCAAATGCACACCATCCCAAGAATGTGAAAGAATGTATGTTTCATTTTTTAACCTGATTCTGAGGAAGCTTGGAGTTCACAAGTTCACTTGAGACAGATTAGGGGGATCCATTTCTCTCGAAGAACCGAGAAAATGATTTAGTGTTAACACTGAGCTTGTATTGTAACCATTGCTTCTGATGTTCATCTACCTGCAAATAAGAACAGACATGAATGACTCCTTAATTAGTAGCTCTGAGAATTCTCTCTGGCTGCCTGAGGTGGCTTATGCAAAGGAACTCGATGTCTAAAAGTCAGTGCACCTACAGACTGTGTCTGTGCCAGCATCAGCTGCCTTGAACGCTCCATGGTAGCTTTGAAATAGCTCTGCAAAGACTGAAGCTCATGGCACTGGTTCCTGAAGGTACCTTACTGGCCAGAACTGTCTCACAGTTTCTTTTGAGTAGCAGCCATAGAGAACAGCCAGAAAACTTGATGAGCTCCTTCCACCTGGACCACAAGAGGAGAACTTTCCACTGAGCAGCCACAACCATTCTCTGCTCCACTCCCCATGTACTAGAGCTATTATAACTGATACAAGGCCCAGGATCCAATTGCTTCAAACCACCAATATTCATGGCTGCTGTGGGCCAAATAAATGACTTTGATAAATTGGCATAGTCTTTCTAAAACTATATAAGCAGGCTACTTGGATCAGTGTATGAGACTGTTGGGAGAAACTCTGTGTTACCTCCCCAGTGGCCTTTTCATGACTACACTCAGTAGTATGTGCTTTTGCTTGACAATAGAGTATAGTAGAAGACTGGATAATAGCAGTGAGGACCATGGACATGGCTTGACAGCCAACAATCTACACAGTGGTCTGGTGCCCTGATGTTTGGCAAAGCTGTTACTTTAGGCTTGACAAACTGAAGATCACTGTGGAGGCTCCATGAAACCAAATGCAAGTACTAGGTATGTGGTATCTTAATTTGATGCTTGAAGATCACTCCTTGTGTTAGGGGCAGGGAACACAAGACCTCTAGAAACTCAGGCCCTGGAGTTGGAACCATCATTACTGCACTTGCTGCTGAAGAAGTAGAGGGGATGGACAATGATGCTTTGGAGCTGAAGAACTGGCAACCTCTGATTCACCCTGTGCAGGCTGGAACCTAGCATGTCATGCAGTTGGCCCACATCCCATTCATATACTGAGATCCTCTCCACAGGAGGATATGCCTATAATTGTCTGACCTTGGCAACCCTAGGCTGACCCTGTTGATAATCCCTTTCCTGCACTGTACTAACAGAGGCAGGTTTGGAGTCCTGACAGCAGACGCTGACCTCTGAGTAGCAGCCATAGAGACAGCAACAGTGGTTAGAAGACCAGGACAAACATAGAAACATGTAAGAGAACCTGTGTGAATGGAGCCATAGAAGAAAATCACAGGTCTTGATCTGCTGGGTTCCGGAAGCCATCAATTCCTCAGATGCAATGATCTCAGACCCAGGCTAAGAACAATAAGGGTCCTCAGAACTGAGGTCTGATGCTAGAGACCTGACAAAGTCATAGTTACCGGTCAGTGATAGCAGAAGCCCTGAGCCAAATGACACACAGGATGATGTGGATTTATAACACTATTTTGTATATAAGTGATAATTTTATCATCAGTCTTGTAAAGACTTAACTACTTTATAATTCTATCCTGCTCCCTGCCCTTTCTTCAAGTGGTGGGTGGCACAGTTTTACCTTATTCTCTGCATACTGCTGCAGTGTTTCTGGTATATTGTGATGAGCTTGGGAACAGGCAGGTGATTTAGTTAAACGCTCCTGTCATATGGCCTTGGCTAAAACATAACCCCAGCTGGTATAATAATCCTGTTCTTCATCTCACACCATTACCAAATGTATCATCATGAAAAAGTCCCTAAAAGTATATATGCACAAACAGCAAATAAAGAAAGAAAAGGATTCAGCAGACTGTCAACATAAATAAATATATCTTAAATAAATAAATGTATATATGATGTGTATGTATGTATATGTATATATAGAGAGACATAGAGAAACATGTATGTGTGTATCTGTGTGTGTATAATGTTCATAACACATATATTCAACAATAATAAACAAAGAGAAAGAAGCTATCAACTTGAGATTAGGGAGTGTACTTGGGAAGGGTTTGAGGGAGGAAAAGGAATGATAAAGTTATGTAATTCTGGCAAATTAACCATAAACAGTAAAGTTGACTGAATGGAAGAGTTAAGAAAGTACCCATTCTTGCTTGCTGTGTTGCAATTGATTTTGTCTTCACAGTGTATGTTTTGTAGGACTGTTAAACTTGTTTCTAAATTACTGGGTTTACAACTCTGTTTCAATTAACCCTACTCAGTGTTGGTTTAGCCTCCCAGGAATGCTTCTGCATTCCCTGGTTGATTTATGATGCCACTCAGAAAGAGGAAGTATCAGAAAATAAAAGTAATAGCCTAAGAAGAGATTTATCACCTTATTTAAAATTGTGGGCCTCAGGTAGCCCCAGGCCTGGTTTCTTAGGAACTGACTTCAAAGTGTTAAATAAATAGGTTCCTCACACCTGTGCCCTGAGAGGGGCCAGTTCTTCCCACACTAATGCTCCTCTAGCTGTGATACATTGCACTTGCTCCTTGGGTGTAGAAGAGGTCCCTGACCAGAATTTCCCTTTTCATCTTAGTCAGAATTGTTATGCATATCCACGGAAATGGATTGCTTGGATTTGCTTTTAGCAGATGGAGGCCAGTCGCATGGAAATGAAAAAGGGTCACACAAGCACGACATGGAAAGGGTTAAGGGCTGAAGTCATCTACTCTAACTACCATCCCAAGTTCTTTTTCTCTTCATGGGGCCCTTAGGAATTGAGCAGCCTTTTTAAACTTAGCTCAGCATGTTTGAAAAGGCAAAAAGTACAGCTTTGTTTCAACTCTTTATTCTATTTTCTTTTAGTCAGAATCCTATAATTGCTTTCTGGGTAATATTATTTCCTATTTTTAAGATATATATCTGTCTTTAACATGTTATATGACACTGAGCTGCTGGGTGTTATGCTAATAACATACCCATTATCCCTACTTTTGTGTTTAAAAACATTTTATGAAAGTGATGTAGTTTTTATTCTTTCTGATTGATTCCCTGATATAGGGAAACTGAATATTTCCTAATGGTGGGTAATGGTAAATACATTTTATTTCACTTATAAAATGATTGTCAAGTGGCTAGAAAGCTTTTTCACTCTCTGCCATAAAATAGATTACATTCGAAAAGAGTCTCTGCTAATAGTATAGAAAATTGTTTATAGTTTCAAACAGTTGAAAATGGTCTCTAGTTGTTTCTCGCTGGGAGTTTTGTCAAACAAGCCTGCTACTTCAGTAGTGGCACATATTCCAGTACATTGCAGATCCCACAGTGCTTAGGTGTGATGAGAGCATCAAGAGAAGTTACACAGCATTCTTGAAAAGCTAGGAGAACAAAAGAGTTACACCTGGCATATCAGATACTATGAGAACTTTGGGATATAGTTTCCCCAAATTTTGAATTATTTAAAAATACTAGGCAGTGTTTCTTTTGTATTTCTTTTTAAATTATTCAGGTCAATAATAGTTTAGGTGAAAAATGAAAATTTCAAAACCCAAGAGAATCTCACTTTATCAAAGAACATAAGGAAAGAACAGAAAATCAAACAATACAATAACTCTCTTATACCCTTCTACCTGCACATTACCACATTTTAATATCTGAAATCAACTTATGTTTTTATCAGGTTCTATAGTTTAGTCAATAAAAAAGGAAGTGAAACCAATTTTACATTTTTATTCTGAGGTATGTTTCATGCTTCTGGACTGCTGAAATTTGCAGTCTATTGAACCGGAACTGTTTCCCCTGGAGCCAGACTCTTAGTAGGTTGACTGTGTAGAAATGGGCCTCACTCTAAAGTCAAAGTAACAGCTGGAAAAGTAGTTTAAGTTAGATTATTTTTGTCATGCAAAAAGAAAAGGTAAACGTTGACATTAGTTGATTCTTGGTGTCCTTTCTTTGTGAGAGAAGTGTCTTTGTAAGCAAGTGAAATAAAGCATTGTACTTAATTTAAAGAGCAACTATAACAAACTATCACAATTGGATCCAAAAGTAACTGAATGGTTTTTCAGAAAGCAAAGCTAACATTTTTTTTTTTTTGCCATTAAGTCAGCTAATCCTATGAGTTTGGTCCCACTTATATGAAGAGTCTGAAACCCAACAGTCAGCATAGAACCTCTAAAATGAGACATATGATTCATATATTTAGAAAAGTAAGTATTTTTAGTTTTAACTCAAAATTATTTGTTGACTTCTAGATTCAATTCGTTTAACATTCCAAATTTATGCATAAAAATTAACTTACTATTTTGATTAATTGAAATAAGTATATAATTCACAGACTACACACAAATTTTGCTATGTGTTAGGAAATCAAGGAAGCCTAGCATTGTAATAAGCAGCTGTTTGATCCTTACAACACAATTCATGGAAATGAGGATATGGGTTTACAGTAAACACTTGTCCATTGGAAACCCACATTCTGGTTCCCAGATATACATGTGCATGTCTTCCCCTATGTTCTCATTTGAATACTCTCCAGTTAGGCCAAAGTACAAGACCTTCATTACCATCATAATTTTTGTTTGTTTCTGGAACATTCATCTGTGAGCCAAACTACAGAGAATCTACTATTACCACTCTCTCCCACTCAGAATAAAGCAACAAACCATGAAATTTCAGCAAAGCATTCTCCTTTAGAGTATAAAAAGATAGCTAGACTTCATAGTTTTTGATCAGGCCATATCTGTGGTCAACTTGTTGGATGAAAACCAGGAAAGGTAAGGGATATATACACCCTTCTCGGGAAGTTGGATAGTAACCAGTCAATGATTATTAGCAATTTTTTCTTGTCTAAGTTTTCCCTGGTCCTATGTTCTCCTATGCCTATCCTTTTCTATGCTGATCTTTATAATTTGTGATGAGCTATGTTCCCTTGATGGAAGGGGCCAGTGTTCTACTCCTGGGCTCTACATATGTCACAGATTTTCCTTTCTATCCTTTCAACTTTACATGTTTAAGGAAATGAAGATATTTATAATCTAGGCTTGTGGCTTTATACTGTTTGAATTTGGATTCATCAGAATTTGTTTGTAGATCTGAAAGTAAAATCAATTTCTACTGAATCATGAAGACCTTGGTGATGGTGAAGAATAAGGACTTATAAATAGATATCTGAATAGAGTGAATTTTCTATTAGGAAAAATAATTGGAAAAATAAAGCTCAGATCACTTCACTGAAAATAGAAGAGAAATATATGGGACCAAAATCATGAGACTGTTTGCTGTGGAATGTGAGGTGCTTTAAATTACATTGCGTTTTTCAAGATGGATATGTTGATGCTTTTTGTAGGAGGTCTGTGTGTGCTAGATAAGTATGGCAATGGCCTTGATGATGATGAAGACAGAGATGGCACTGACGACTACATCAATAACTGTGGCAAAGGTGATATTCACCTTAACAAAACTATTCTCGAAACTGAATGGATGACATTTTTTTTAAGTGTACAAAATGTAAAGACAAATCCCTAGTTTAAATCCACAGGGAATGATACTTTGGAGCTCACTAGTGATGGCTTAATCATGAAAATACAGCCTTGAAAAGTTGAAGATAAGGAAAATTTTAGATACAAATGTAGACAGCTTGATGTCAACTGAGTCTTATTTAGATCATTTTACTCCTAAAATCTTCACATGCTCATACTATTTGAATATAAGCTGGACCCAAACAAACAGGTTAAGGTTTCCTAACAAAGAAAACTTTTAACCCACGTCATAAATCTTAGGCTATTCTTTAATTTTATAAAATATAACATCATAAAATCATGATAAGTCTTAATTTATGTATCATTTCATTTAATATTACATCAAATATTAAAGATATACAGTCAAATATAATTTTAAATTTACTTCATTAAATTTAATTAAGATAAATAATAAGACATATTTATAGATTATACAACTACTTTGTAGTATATTGAAAGCCAAAGAATGACATAGCTAAACCCAAAATCCCAAAGTAGTTTTATCAGTAACTTTAAACGTTCTAAGTCCCTTGACTTCAACTCTTGTAATTAACAGAACTTGGGTAGCATTTCTGAGTAGAGGCATTTCCAGTAGGTGGTCAAGATACATTTCAATTGAGAAGAACAATGTATTACACATTTATCAGGAGAGTATTCTTATAGCTTGTGTAGTAAATGTCTAGACAAGTCATTCCAGACTGCATTATACCACAGTACCTCATGAGGTCTCCTGCTCCACATTTTCTTTCCTTGCTAAATCAATACTAGGAATTTTTCATGAAGAACACAGTGATCTGATGCGTGCCCGATGAACTAATTTACGATGAAGCTGACTGCATGATTCCTGCATGAAATTATAAGTGCCCCAGCTCATCTTGGACCATAATATCATTTACATAAACACAGAACTGTTTTTGTCATTTACATGGAACACAGAGTCAGTAAACTAGTTTCACAACATGTAACTTCTTTTCATAGTATTTTGTACTACAACAAATGTAGTACGTTTGTGTTTCTATGTAGGTTTTGTGTTTCTAATTGGGCCAGTTTTCGTTGAAGGACATTCAGAGAGGAAATTAAAAAGAAAAAAAAATACAGTGATAGTGTAGCAAACAATGTGACTGCAGGTTTTCTTTGTTCTAAACACCTTCTGTTTTGGCCCATATAATCTTCCTATGTATTAGAAGGCACTTAGAGTTCCATTTTTCTTTTATACTCTTTTATACATACTCTTTTATACATGAGACTTGAACAGGTAAGATTACTTTCCCCAGTTAAAAACAAACAAAGCAACAACAACAATAAAAACAAAAGCAAAAACACTATTTATTGAAATCAAGATTTAAGCTTAAGACTGTGACTCCTTAGTCAACATTTTATCTTCAAAAACTTTTTTTTTTTAGAATAGTCTTTATTTTTCAATCCAGGCAAGTTTTGAATCTTAAACTTGTTGCTTAAGTCTATGGCATGGAGCTCACAATTCTCCTGCTGCAGTCTTCCCGTTCTTGTGAGTATAAGTATGTGTCAGCATGTCAGCCCAGAGCTTACATTATTTTTTCTCATATTTTTATCAGACTGAGTCAACCTGAGCATGTGGAATTAAAGTTGAGGTAATTGGAAATTTTTGGCATGTCAATATTGATCTATAAGACTAGATAGTGGCCCAAAGGGAAATGAAACTTGAAGTGCACACTGTAGTTGTATGCCTTAGCAGGGGACATTTATGATTTCATCTAAGCTCTATGAAGATCTTTAGAGAATACTGTATAATTTGTGGCCAAATTTTTAAGAGAAGATTTATGAGAAAAAACTGCATGTCATTTCGGCAAAGATCAATGATTACCCGTACATGGCACCATGAAGGAATTATGGATAAGCAGGTAAAGTATGCGGAAAGAAATGATACCAATAAAATGATTCTGTGTGACACTGTATGGAAGAACATAGAACATTGCACTTTTGTCAAATCCTATAGAACTGAACATCATACAGTGAGTCTTTGTTTGCATAGTTTTTGTCTTCTTTGTTTGTTTGTTTGTTTTTTGAGACAGGGTTTCTCTATGATACAGTCCTGGCTCCCCTGGAATTCTTTTTATAGACCAGGCTGGCCTTGAGCTCACAGAGATCTGACTGTCTCTGCCGCCCAAGTGCTAGGATTAAAGGCATGTGCCACCACCACCCGGCTCCTACAGTGATTCCTAGTATAAACTATGAGTTTAAGTTCCTAGTAATGCACACGTCTAAAATTCATTGTTGTAACGTGAACTATTGTGAGATGTTATTTACAGGTGAATCACTGAATGAATGAATTAGAACACACTCTGGAAAACTATTTTCTGCTTTATTCTGTAATCTTAAAACCCCTATATAAATGTTTAAACCATTTAAAAAGACGAGAAGCAAATTGCCTATGATGAGTGAGCAGGCAATAGTATTGTGGTTTAGTCAGGAAGCTGAGGACTTTCCTCAGAATAACTGCATGTTTTCTGCATTGTGCTAATGTCCGAGAATCCCATATCTTTTCTCAGAATTAACTTTCATAAACAGTGTTCACTGTATAACAAACTACCAAGCTATGAATTACCAGTTAATCCAAATCTATTTCTTGTACATCTTGGGCCCTAAATGGAAGTCTCGCCCGCTAAGGAAGCACCATTAGCTTTGGATGGCCACAGAGGCACAAGTCAAGAGTGTTTGAGTAGTTTCCATAAGTATGTAATGCATGAAAAATTTTTCCCTTCATTTCTTACTATGGTTTTAATGATGGGTGTCTATTTTCCTAGGCATCCTTACATCATATTAGAAAGCTGGCATTTATGAGGAATATTATTCTCAATTTCAAACAAAAAGCAGCTTATAATAACTATACAAGAAGGTGTGTAAACATTAAAGTGGAATGTAAAGTGGAATGGAGATTCATTCTTCGTGCCTTTGCTTACTATCGAAATCACAGTTTGACAGAAGGAAATGGCTTTCCACACTGAGAATGTCAATGGCCCATCACTGTGTTTTCCCCAAGTAGCTCAGGCTCAGTGTGAGGCCTGGCTGGCAGTGCAAGCAGTATGAAGGAAATCAAATGATGGTTAGATAACACAGACTAATGAGAGCGGTACAATGCCATCAAAAATAAGAGCTAAGAGTATTCACTTGTGCATGATAAAAAGCACTTTTCCATTGTTTTGGAAGGTGAGTTTTTGAGGGTAAAATGTCTTGGTTATCCTCAAGAGGACAATTTGCAGCTCAAAAATGACTGACATGAGTTTCATGAGCCTTATTACCATATCCACCAAATAAAGCTCCTGTCCAGAACAGTACAACATGTTGTGATTATTGTCAATCACTGTAAGTTACTATTATAATCATTTTCTACTCTGTCCTTTAGAAATATGGTAGTCCAGGCTATGAAAATTTTTCTATAATTCTGCAGCTTGTGACTTTAAATTTTATTTATGACTGAATATGGTTGATGTTCATTATCACACAGTATGTTTTCCTACAGATAACTGACCCATTTTCTTTGTAAAACTATTTTTGCCGGGTGGTGGTGGCACACGCCTTTAATCCCAGCACTTGGGAGGCAGAGGCAGGTGGATCTCTGTGAGTTCGAAACCTGCCTGATCTACAAGAGCTAGTACCAGGACAGGCTCCAAAACTACAGAGAAATCCTGTCTCAAAAAACCAAAAAAACAACAAAAAAAACCCCTATTTTTAATAGAAACTAGTGTTTCCCAGGTTAGGTCTTGGAGAACAATCCTGTTCTAACACATCATTTATAATAAATATAAACTATCAGAAAACTTCTATTAGTATAGAATGCTGAGTCAGACATTTATGTTTTTTCTCAATTGCTGAAATACTGAATGGCCCACACAGATGGGAGAATTACAAATACCTTACCTAACATATGATAAACTCCTGACATGCTATCTTCTGTTTTAGATTTCTTCTTTTGTCTCCTTAAAACCATAATCTCCAGTTCCATCTTCTAGTAATTACTTGTCTCAGTAATCTCGTAGCTTGCATTTTAATAGCTATATCTCAGTTTTATTGACAATGTTATTGGGCATCATCTAATATGAATATTGGTCATAGTTAAAAGCAGGTGACCAAGAGTCCAACAGAGTAGAGTTGGATATTATTTGAAGCATGACTACTTACTGATTAGATGAGAAATATGTTTTACCCACTAAAAGTCTCTCTTTCTCAGTCGGTTTTATACTAACCAATGCTTTGAAACATCATCATCCTTACTGAAGCTATTTTTAAATTCAGGTCTCTAATATAAATCTTGGTGCTGGGAACACAGCCCTCTCCTCCATACTACAAATCATAAAATAAAGGATCTGCTAAATAATGTCTTTTAAAAAATATTTAGGAGGGGAGGGTAATGAGGAGTAGTTGGGGATGTGAAAATCATTATCAGAATATATTGTAAAAAAATCTATTTTCAATAAAAGAAAGCGATTATGCATGTACAAAAGTTTTTAAATTTTGCAGTCTATCATAATATAGGAATAATGGACAACTAGGTCTGAAAAATATTCAGTAACCAAATTAGCATCTGTGTGATTACCAGTAGCTTGTATCTTTTACACTATTAAATAGCACCCTGGTTGCACAGAATCAACGCCTATTCAGGACAGTATATTCCCTCCTGGAGTCAACAAAGAAAGAATTGTTATTTATTATGTATGATAGTTGATGTTATTGGCATTCCACTTTGAGTTAATTCATGCAGATATACTCACTGAAAAATATTTTATAGTGGGAGCTTACTGACATAAAATTTTAAACGTTAATCTTCCATTTCACCCATACATATACTGAAGTTGATAAGATACTAAAGTTTACACAGGCTTCAACACAGGATTACTAGAACATTCCAAATATTATATATATTACACATAATTTATACTATATATAAGGTATATAATCTAAGTATATAATAGAAAACTATTGTGCATATGTGAGTGCATCTGTGTGTAACAATAAAACGAATGTGGTACGGAAAGGTGTTTACTTTTCTATTGCTGTGATAAGACACCATGACCAAAGCAACTTATAAAAGAAAGAGTTTATTTGGGGCTTACAGTTTCAGAGGATTAGAGTCATGACCATCACGGCAGCAGACAGGTAGCCTTGGCACTGGAGCAATAGCTGGGAGCTAACAAATTGATCTACAACAATAAGCCAGAGACTAATAACTGGGAGTGGCATGGGCATTTTGAAATTTCAAATCCTAGCCCAGTAACGCCACACCTCCCAATCCTCCCCAAATAGTTTCACCAGCTAAGGAACAAGTATTTCAAAATTTAAGTTCATCGGATCTGTTTTCATTCAAACCCTTGCATAAGGTAAAATGTTAGCAAAAGTGAAAAGCCTATGGAAGGTTTTGTATCACTCATGCAAATTGTCTTGTTTTTCCCAATATAATATTTTTATTAATTATTTGGGAATTTCATACAATGTACCCTGATCACACTCACTTCCCATTCCTCCCAGGTCCACCCTCCCACCCAGCCTTGTGCTCTCACCAGAAACCAAACAAACAAAAGAAATGAAAAAACTCCACCAGGTTCAATTATGTTGCCCATATACGTACACTCCCAGTTGCAGCCCCTTAGAGAAAACTGAGTCCTTTCCCTCCCTCCTGCCAGAAGCCATGGACTACAAAGAGTTTCATCATCTTTATCACAATTTTTAAGGACTCTCTTCAATAGCTCCCTATATTTTCACTATTTTTATTTATTTTGGGGAGGGGAGGCGGGGAGATGTCACAGAAACCTTCAATGTCTCTCATTCTCAGTTATGAGTCTGTAGTCATCTATACCACTGAAAAAGCCATTTCCTTGTCCATAGCAGCTGCTGGCAGTGAAAGACCTCCAGATCGGGGAGACTCAAGTCTTGGGATAACACGACCCCCCAGGAACTCAGGAGAGACTGTCCTTGCTGCAATCACACGAGGTTTATTGACAGGACAGGTACCAGCGCTGGGGCCGAGACTCATATCCTGCGCAGGGGAGGAGTTCGGCCCCCAGTAGCTGGGAGAAGGGGTTTTTAGTGGAAGAAACCACAATCCAGTAATCCAAAGTGGGTGGGGAGGGCATCATTGGAAAATTCTGAAAATATCAGTGATCACCACAAGGGGGTAACTCCCTGTTTCTCAAGATTATTCTCAAGATTATAATCTAACTTTATCTTCAGCTAGTTCCTGAAACAGAGTCACTGACCCAGCTAACCTAGATTGTTTGGCTCTTCTCTTCCTGCTAGAGAGGTCTGGATTTATCCGGGTCTTTCAGCAGCATGCCTTATAAAGACTTCCACATGGTTTCTGGAAGCAACACAGACCCCAGACATCCAAATGGCTGGCAGCAGTATAGAACAGTATGTAGTAAGAGGCTCGGGCTGCGTTCCTGGTGCCCAGCTAGCTTAACCCTAGATATAATTTCACAGAAACTGTATTCATTTAAAACACTGCCTGGCCCATTAGTTCTAGCCTCTTATTGGCAAACGCTCACATCTTGATTCAACCCATTTCTAATAATCTGTATGCCACCACGAGGTCGTGGCTTACTGGGAAAGATTCAGCGTGTTTGACCTTGCAGCTTCATGGTGGCTGCTCTCTGTCTCCTTCCCAGCATTCTGATCTCTTTTCCCTGCCTATCTAAGTCCTGCCCTATCAAAAGGCCAAGGCAGTCTCTTTATTTAACCAATGAAAGCAATACAAATGCAGAAAGACCTCCTACACCAACAGTATATGAATCTCAAAATGGTTTCCCAATACAGCATGAATCATGGGCATCAACATGTACTCCAGGTGCAGCATGGATCACAGACATCAACCATCTCTGGGGGCAGCATGGACTACTGTGGCAGCCGTTATCATAGACACCAACATGGCTTCTGAGGCAGGATGGACCATGGAAGTCTTTTGAAGGTTAATCCAGGAAACTAATAATTCTTCATCTTGGATGTTATTGCTGTTCAGAGTCAGGGTGATCACAGAATTGGGCAGGACATCCAGGAGGGCAGTAGCTACATGATCCCTATGCTGTTGTACAACACTTTGCCCTCAGTGCTAGCCAACCTGCTGGTATCCCAGGTACATCTATTTTATTTAAAGCCCATAGGCAGCCCATGCATAGCCTGTCCATCCTGTAATAATAGGATCATAATCATAATCATCACCAGTAGCAGTAGTAGTGGCTCCCTGCCCTGTCTACTGGGCAGCAACAGGGCAGGGAGGCACAAATTTTCTGTATATCTGAAAATCATTCCAATTTGAAAATTAATTTAAAAATAGAGGATAAGAATACCAACCAATTCACGTAACTATAAAAATGCATTGATAACAACAGTGACTGATTAGTCTGAGGAAAACCTCCTCAAAAAGGTGCCATATGGAAGCTTATCTGAAAAAGAAGTACTGGGAATGTAGCTAGAATAGCAGAACTTTGATTCAATCCTTTCTTTATTCCAAATTTGAAATGACAAACCACATAGGGGAAAGTGGGACAGTAGACAGGGATTAATACGGAGAAAGCTTTATTTTAGGGAAGGTATATTTGTGACCTAGGAGAGAAAAAAAAAGAAGGATATGCCTGCAAAACTGGAGGAAAATCATTGTGGTTAGAATGTAAAATGAGGAAGAAGCATGTGTGTTTCAAAGAGCATGTGAGAAGACGCGATACTGTAGGTCAGCTTGGGAAAAATTAAGCTGAGAGTAGATGTGTTATCTCTATATTCAAAAAGATGCGCTATTGTAAACCATGATATGTATAATATGGGTGGAGGATCAAAATATAACAGAGACATTAGTCAGACTGTTTCAATAGCTTTGGTTCGAGAATTACTTATTTGAGCTAAGGGAGTGTCCAGCACATTGCAAGAAATAGATTATTGTAAAATCTGTGAAGATATGAGACATGGAAGAGCCTCTGTTTATCAGAAACACCTCCTCCTTAAAACACTATTTGGATATATATTGCTAACAACAGTAGTATGCTTAGCATTTAAGAAAATATTTGAACTTTCCTGCAGTCAGTATTGAGTTACCAAGACTTTAAAAGCATCTTATTTTTAAGTGAGTGTGGAACGAATCATGATTAATCATTTGCTAAAAATTCACGAATTTTAGCTTTTATATTTCTTTTATAAATATGTATTAATTTAATTTTATAAATATGTTTTTACTTATTTTTGAGACAAGGTCTCACTACATTATCCAGACCTACTTCAAACTTTTATTCTCTTGTTTCATTTAAGCAGAGATAACTTACTGCAAATCTTCTTACTTCTGAGTGTTTCATTTTTACTTAAGGTGGCTGATAATGCAGTTTCATCTTATGCTGGTCAGAGATGCAAAGGAAGAATGTGTATATTGCACGGTCATCTTCTATTGTAAATACTCTACATACAGAACAACTAAGAAATAGGTTGCTGTCAAATAGGTAAATGTACAGGATGAAAAAACATAGCTTACATTGTTTGTAAACATATATCCAACAGACAGTGGCAAACTTTCTTACCATGTATATTATTAATAATGATTATTCAACTTTATTAATAGTTTTTTTTAACTAAAATTTGACAGAGAAGAAGTGTGTTGGTGGCACAGAGGTTCACAGGCATACTGGGAAAAACCTGGTTTAATGAAAAAGATTTTACTACCACTTCTGGATTCTGAAAATTTTGTTAAATTCTTCACTTTGATGTCCAAGACTTCTTTCAAATACAAATTCTGTGGTTTGTTCATTTATTTGTTTTATTTCGTTTTGGGATGTGCAGGAGACAAGCCATCTTTGACTTTTTTGTCCAGGTATTCATGTTTATTTCATATTCTTTATGTATGATTTTTTATTTTAAATTATATTCATACACTCAATATGCTGGGTTGTTATTGTCAAAATAGAGTTGTTTGGAAAAGGGAGCCTTATTTGAGGAATAAGAGCAATCTGATTCTCCTATAACTATGAGGGATTTCTTGATTAATGATAGTCATAGACAAATATGAGCCGTGTTACCTCTGGGCAAATAATCCTGAGTAATAAGAAAGCAATCTAAGAAACCATGGGATACAAGCCAGTAAATAGTGTTCCTTCATGGTTTCTACTTCAGTTTCTTTTTCCAGGTTCCTACTTTCAGTTCCTGAACTGATTTCCCTTCGTGGTGGTTATAAATTATAAATTGAAATAATCCCTTTCTTCCCAGGCTGTTTTGGTTAGTGTTTTATAACAACAGAAATGTAGTGGGTACAGAAACATATGATGAAGCTTTTTCATTATAGCTGTTTAGTTTATTGAGCAGGAAGTTATTGGAAAGAGAAAAAAGATAAAATGGACGGCAGTTTGCTATAATTAGAAGTGGGACAATTTAAAGTCCAAGTCACTGAAATAGCTGGCTAAGTATACGTACGTAGATAAGAATACACAGATTTAAAGTTTGTCTATGAAACTAATATTAAAGAACTCTTCCATTGGTTGAGGAATTCTGCTGCTTCTGTCATTTTAATTCCTTTTATTTTGTATTCTGTAAGCACTAGATTTTTTTCCATTTCTTTTCTATTACAAATTGGAATTTAAAACTGCCTCCCAGGATATTGATTTCAGCAAAATCTGTTTGCTATTATGAGAAAATGAAAACTGGCTCCTAAATGGGCATGATTCTAATGAGTAGATCAAAGGAGAATGGAAGAGAAGTTAGCATACATTTGGCTCAGATTTAATTTGGTAATAACTGGTTGCTTTATGAAACTCTGGGAAAAATCTCTTACCTGACATTCAAATTTAGCCTTTGTAAAATGTGAAAGATTTTGTTGGTCCATTTATCCTTGTTAGAAAGACTGGACAATTAAATGCAGTGTGATGTGAAAATGTTTAGCTATTTAGAAATGCTATCTGTGCACGTTAGCTATTACTTTTATCCAACAGTTAAGGCTATTTCTTATAATCATTCATGGGTACAGATGAATACTAGGGGATTTCTTCACCATTATAAATTGATGTTTATTACTCACAAGGGTTTAATAGTGAGTCGGAATATCCTTCATCTGAAACTAATTAGAATGAACAACACAAACCCTCATTTGTCACAGCTCCTCAGTAGACCCTGACAGGATCTTTAACTTCTCTCTGTCATTTTGATTCCTTCCTGTAACTTTCATTTGCACCTCCCACCTTCTTTTCTAAAATAATTATTGATTCCTTTGCTCATAGTAAAACTCACTAAATAGCCTTCAAATCACATAACAACCAGAACTTAATCCCACTGTTCATGAACACAGTGCAGTCTAGTTTTTTTTTTCCCACTAGTTCTAATGCCCACTTTACACACCAACCAAAACACAGTGTGGGCATAGAAAGCTTCTTAAGAATGTGTCATAATACCTAAAATTAAGTATGTTCAATATACAGATTTTTTTCCAGCAGAGAATGGTGATTTTGAATTGCTTATCTAACCATAGATGGCAATCCTGACTTTGCCCATGTTTTTTAATACATTTATCTTTATACAATTTATTATATTAATTATTTACTCTATATCCAAATGATCCCCCAGCAAAATTTTTTGCAATATACAGTGTCATTGTAACTAGGCCTCTAAATTCATTTTTCAAGATTCAACTCAAATTATATCTTGTAATATAAATCTTTTATTTTAGTTTACAGAAATATGTAGAATGGAGGCAAGTTGATGAAATCCTGAGTGAGCACAGCCATGTTATGGACCCTAATGCATCAGATCCATGGGAAAGACAAAGCCTTCCCCTGGTCCATGTGTGGATGTTGACAGTGTATGGTGACACTATCAACCACAGCTTGCCCCGCCAGCATGACTGCAGTCTGTTGTACAGGCCTCCTCCAGAGGTTAGCTAAAACTGTCCTTGTATAAAATAAAATTAACCTCTCAGTTCATATGTATACAGTTAATACTCTGAGGTTCCTGGCTGATGTTGGTGTGCCTCCATCAGAGTTCATAGCCTACCCAATCCCAGCTTTACTACATGCGTCTGTCTTTCTTCATTCCCTCATGACCATAGCCAGGTTTCTAGAACCCAACCTCATGGGTCAAGACAAAACTGCTTAAAGGTTATTAATATGCAGTCTAAGCCTATGTATTACAAAGTAGTAAGTGTCTTCTGCTGTAAATGTGGATCTTTCAAAGAGAAGAACTTGAGACTCATTTGTGTTTAAGGATATTGTGTTTATTCCTTGAGGTGCACTTGAAAGAGTAAGAGGACTAGAAGGAAGATGTGGGCCCATATTTCAAATAAGATATTTACAGGCAGGCTCTGGCCATGCTTAATTTCCTTGGCAGCTGCAGACCTGCCAAACAAGCTGCCCTCAAGACAAAGGCCAGGAGGTATGGCTCCTTCCCCTTTATTGTTGTGTAGATTGCCTGAAAAGGAGTGTTGATTCCAAAGCTGGTAAATTAAGTTACAGGTGTTTCACTAGCCCGTGTCCCCTGGAAAAGAAATATTAATGAGGATTTCACCTTGGTTTAGCTGGGGGATAAGAGGTGTTTTGAGAAAAATCATGGGTAGATATTCAGGATTAGAAAAGCCTAAAATGCCCTTCTGAGATGACTATGTAAACTGTGTCTTGTTATTTCCATGTGCCTCCATACCAATACACTTAGGGTAAGGTAAATAGTTTCTATGTTGGGGCCAAGGTCCCCGACAGGAAGAAAAGGCCAATGGTGTCACACCCTAAGGCAGCCATGATACTCTGCACCATGAGTCTCCATGGAGCTTCCTGAAAAGCAGATACAAGACTTCAAAGAACTGTTGGGTGTCTGAAGACTGACTTTGGCTAGCTCTAATCCTGTGTTGTTTCTTACACTTGGTGCATTAATTTCTGAACTCTATGTACATAGTCACTTAACAAGGTTTAGTTTATTTGAAGCAAAACTCTGTCAGGCTATGGAAAGCAGGTGTCCATATTATACTGTCTGCCACAGACTTTGCCATATTTGAAAGAGAATGGAGGGTGAGGTACTTAGTGCATTTTTATACTTGTTTTTGTTGTCTTCAGTGGTAAACTATAAGAAAGTACCATTTATGTAACACCAATTACCCTGATAAATTATTTTTATTCTAGATTATTTCCAGTTTAGAATGTCACAATACAAATGAATTGTCCCAGCATTAGTCAGTTTTTGTTTATATCAAATACTGTTAAAAATTTGAGGTTTTTTTTTTTTATCCTATTTACAAGCCAGATTTTCCAGTCAGAGTTTCATAGATCTTGGCAAAAAGATATGATCCTGTTTGGTCGAAGATAAAGCACCATCTTGCTCACAGTGCAGAAAGCAACATGGGTTGCATGATTCCATTTGTTCCTCTCCGTTTCCAAAATCACTGCCAAGATTTAAGAGCAACACTCATGTGTTTCTGCTCTGAATTGAGGCTCCAAGAACATCTTTTAAGACAAATGACCTTGTCCCTATTTTGTCACACTTCCCAGGGAGTAATGTCATCATCCCTCCTTCAAGTAAAGATACTGTACTTTTGCCGACACAAAGCCTTTAGTAGTCTCACTCATCTGTCCATCTTCCATCACATCTTTATCCTGGAATAGTTATATTAAGATAGAAAATCATATCCATAAAATGCAATTGGAATTATTTTTCCCAATTTACTTTTTTTCCAACTTGCCTATAATCACATTGCTGAAGCTGTGCTATTACATAAAGGTACTCTATTATTGTCTGTTAATCTATGTGCCTATATTTGTGCCAGTACTGTACAATTTTACTACTATGGCTTCATAGTGTAACCTGAAATCAGTCATGCAATGTCTCTAACATCTGGATATTTGCATTTTGTACAGAATTATTTTGCCTATCTGGGATCTTTGGTGTTTTGTGTCAATTTTCAGAGAGTTTTCTTGTATTTCTGAAAAGGATGTCATGCAACTTTTCATGAGAATTGCATCAAGATTGAAGTTTCTTTGGCTAATGTGGTGATTTTAGTGAAAATAGCTCCCATAGGATCATATGTTTGAATGTTTATTCATCAAGGAGAGGAACTCCTTGAAAGGTATACCAAGATTAGGAGAAATGGCCTCGTTGTAGGAGGTGTGATCTTGTTGAAGAAAGTGAGAAACTAGGAGTAGACTATGACGATTCAAAAGCTCATGCCAGACCCGGCCTTTTTCTCTCTTTCTGCTTATACATGGGGATATAGCTCTCAGTTATTTCCTTACTATTTACCTCATGACACCACGAGCCACACCATGATGGTAATAGACTCAGCTTCTGAGACTGTATGCAAACCTCAATTAAATTCTCCTTTTCATAGGACTTGGTATTGGTGTAATAGTCCTGATCATGCAGTTTGTTGGTGGAATGTGGACTTTTGGAATTTGGATTAGGAAAGTGTCTGAACACCTTAAGTGGGACTTAATGGGCTGTATTTGTAGCAACATGGCAGACAGTGCTGAGGATGAGGTGAAAGGCCCAGCTGAAGAAGTTTTAGAGAGTTATTAGCAAAGGAGCTAGAGATCATTCTTGTGACTATTTTGGCTAAGAATGTGCCTGATTTCTGCCTCCTCTTCCCCACTATGTTAAATGGACCTATTTTGAATTTATGGCCTTGGGTTTCAAGCCAGTCTAGCATTGATGATATCATGTGACTGTTAGTAGTCACTCTTATGCAGAGCTATCGTGAACAAGAACAAGCTGGATAAAGAGAAACACAAATGTATAGTTTGAGGAGAAAAGGGGCCCTAGGAGATATAATGGAGTCTAGAGCTCTAGCCATGCCTAATGCTTAAGGATAAAAAGTTTAAAGAAAAGTCTAATGCCAAGTAGAATAAAAGGGTGCTGACCTCTGAGCAAGACTCCACACAATTAAATTTCCAACTTGTGAAAGGAATTAATGAAAGGCTTAAAGAATGTTGGAAGGTTCAATAAGAAGCTAACGTAAGTGTAATTGAGGAAGGGGTCCAAATTCCAGCCCCATCTGTCAGTAGAATCTGGCAGCTTTGGCATTTAAAGTCAAAGATATAAGAAGGGGTTGTAGAATCTCTTTCTGTGCCTCAGGAAAGCTTCAGAGGCCAGGCATGTGTCAACAGTGTTCCTGTTGACACAACAAGGGGCCATTGTGTGAAGCTGGGAAGGTGAGACCTGGATTCTGTTGGAGATACTTAGATGTTGGAGATTCCAGAGTAATGGTATACCTGCCAAGGAAAGCTGCTTTGATAGTGTGGAACCAACCC
The DNA here is from genome assembly GCA_004026605.1 of Ondatra zibethicus. Classification (NCBI taxonomy): domain Eukaryota; kingdom Metazoa; phylum Chordata; class Mammalia; order Rodentia; family Cricetidae; genus Ondatra; species Ondatra zibethicus. Next base: position 75,972 of record PVIU01009133.1, read on the forward strand.
AAGAGAGAAAAGTATATTTCAGTCAACAAAGCTGAAAGAAGTTGGAGATCTGAAGAGGATTTTGATGAAAGACGTGGGAATGCAGAATTTAGAATTTGCCCTGCTAGGTCCAGTAATTCCTCACTGTACTCCTTTTCCTCTCTTCTAGAATGGTAATGTATTTCCTTTGCCATTGTATGTTGGAAGTATGTGATATACTTTCTTTTTATTTTGACTTTATAGTGGTTAAAATTGCCTGGGCTTGAATATCAGAAGAGACTTTGTACTCTTGGCTTTTAAGTAGTCTTGAGATTGAAAAACTATGGGGATTTTTGATGTTGTACTACATGCATTTTTGCATTAGGGTATAGTTACAAGCCTATTGGTGCCAGTAAGTGATTGTTTGAATAAGAATGGTTCCCATTGGCTCATATATTTGGATGTTTGGTCTCCAAGAAAGGAAAGTACTTGAAAGGATTACAAGGATTAGAAAGTGTGGCCTTGTTGGTGGTGATGTAGACTTGCTAGAAGAAATGCATCACTGGAGGTGGGCTTTGAAGTTTCAAAAGCCCCCAACAAGCCTGTCTCTTCCTCTCTGCCAGCCTATGAATCGGGATGCATATCTTAGCTATATCATGTATGTTGCAATGTTCCCTGTCAATATGAAAATAGACTAAACCTCTGTAAACAAGCCTCTGTTATAGAAGATGCCTTGGTCATGGTGTTTCTTTAAAGCATTGGACCATCAACTAGTCAGCTAGTAGAGCAATTTTCGTTATACCAATACGTCTCATCTGTAGGAATGGAGGTTTTCCCATTTTTTGGTGTCTTCCTCAACTTCTTCAGAGTTACAAGGCTTTCAATTTCCTGGTTAGATTTATTCTGAGGATACTGTTCAAGTGATGAATCTGCCTTATGCTCCAGAAGACACTGTCTATAGCAACCCAAACTTTTATTATAGAAGCATCCTTGAAAATATAGTGAAAAAGATAATCTGCCTTTGCTTATAAATGTAGATAGACCAAGAAAATATTTCAGCCAGTAAAGGCACTTGCCATGCAAGATTGAACCTGAGTTCAATCCCCAGCGCCATTGTTGAAGGAAGGAATCAACTCAATATTCACACAGCATGCTCTGTGAATGTTTGTTGTGTCCATTTAATATGTAATGTCATTTAGGTCAGCTGCTACTATTTGTCTTTTGTCAGCCTGACATTTCTATTGGTGAGACTTAGATATTAAAATCCCCCACTATTATTTTATTTGGGTTAATAGCTATCTTCACATCTAGTAGAATTTAGTTTATGAAATGACTGCTGTTGGGTCTGAAGAGATGGCTCAACAATTAAAAGAATTTATTCCTCTTGCAGCAGCGTCCATATGGTGGTTCACAACTGCCATTATCTCCATGTCTAGGACATTCAATAGCCAGTTATGACTTCTGTGAGCACCAGGCACACATGTTTTAAGCAGACATATATAAAGAAAAATATTCATATAAATAAAATAAATAAATCTGAAAAAAATTTTAAAAAGTTTCACTTCTGTTTGTTGACTTTTTCAATTTTCTTTCTATAATTGTTTTATGCATACATGTATGACAAGGGGGTTGTGTATGTATATATAGGGACACATGCCATGGTGCCTGTGTGACAGAAGACAACTTGCTCCAGACAGTTCTATCCTTCTGTCTTGGGTTCTAGGGATCCAACATTGTCAGGTGTCAGGTTTGGGTGCAAGTGTCCCTACCTGATGAGCCTTAGCCCTGCCCTCTTTGTTGTTATTTCATCTCACTAGAAGGGTTTGCAATGTTTAAGAAGGGCTAGGTTGCGATAGAGTGGAGATGTCATTTTGTGGGTCTGTGGGTAGTGTGAGAGCACAAGTAGGCTGTGCAAGGACCAGTGTTCAACACAGTCTTCAACTTGTGTAAAACATCAACATTTAATACTTTCCTTCAAACTGAACTTTTAAAAATACCTTCAACTACTTAGACACGGATTACCTGATACCGTTAAACAAATGAATGATGTTACTTGTCAACAATATAACACAGGATCCTAATGTGTAATCATAAACTCACAGATAGATATGTTTGAATAACTGCCAGAGTAAAGTATGTACGTAAGACTTAAAGGACATTAATTCAGGGTATAAAAATCATTCAAAGTATGTACATATTTTTTAATTTATTTATTTATTTATCTTTTCCATACATTGTTTTGTTTTATTTTTTCCATTCAAGAACATAATTAAAGAAATAAAATTTTTTTTCCTTTCTTCCCCTTCTCCCGGTCCCCTCCCACTACCCCCCCACCCCTCCTCCCTCCCCCTTCTTCCTTGAAAGAGGGCATGGTGCCCTGCCCTGTTGGAAGTCCAAGGCCCACCCCCATCCCTCCTGGCCT